>FTLJ01000656.1:0-45007 GCA_900155495.1 Porogramme epimiltina
CTGTGCCGCCCCGGGGTCTTGCTCTCCACTCCCCCCCCCCACCCTCCCCCTGCACACTCCTCCACGCTACTTACGCGGCCCGCTTCTCGCGACCCCGCGCACGCGTCGCCGATGACGACGCTCTGCGGAGCCGCGAAACCGGGTGCACACCCGTGCCCCCGCTCTCTATACAAAATCCCACTACTTACCCGACGCACCTGCGCGTGGAGGCCGTGCGTGACCACGCTCAGAGCGAACCCCACAACTCGAGGGCGGCAACGGAGCGAGCGCGCCAGTATGTCATTCCGTGCAAACCGCCCCGAACAGCCGCACGGGCCCTGGCAGAAAACACGGCCGGGCGGTCGCGTGACGCTGTGCGCGCGGCGACGTTTGGCCTGCGCGTGCGGCCACACCTCTCATTTCGGCCCTGGTGCCGGAGCGGGTTCCCAGAGGAGGATCGAGGTCCGGGCGGCTTCTTGCAGAAAAAGGGCGACTGCCTCCATTCGGGCTCGGAGAGGCAGGGGTGACGTGTGCGCGACGGGATATGCGTATGTATAGACCTCGCGCGGGCACTGCTTGCTGCGGGTGGACGTTGCGCTCACCGAAGAGCGGAGGGTGAATAGGAGCTCGAAAGCGCGGTCCGAACCTTAACTCAAAGTTGGAATCCACAAATCCACAGACGGGCGCGCAGGCGCGGGCGCAAAATTACATTTACACATGCCAGCCCGCGACAGGCGCGCGGCGGCGCGCGACGGAGAACGCCGTTCGAAGCCCCCGCTCCGTCTTTCTCGCGCGCGCGCCTGCGGGGCGAGAACACACCCCGTCCGGAACGGGCTTGATTGCGGCGAGCCGCCCGCTCGCTCACTCACTCACGTACGCCCGTGTGCGACGAGCACCGCGGGGAGGGGGGGGGGCTGCCCTTCGTCGCGCATTGAGCGGCACGCCGCGCCCTTCCTCCGCCCGCGATCGCGCCTGCGCGGCGGACACGCGACTGCCGCCTCTGATAAGTCCCGCCCCTGGCGGTGTGGCTCCGCCGTCTTCCTCCTCTCCTGGCCGCCGCCGCACGAAGAGTTAAGGGGGAAGGGGGGGGAGGAGGAAGGGAGGAAGGAGGGAAGGCGGGTTCCGCGATAAGCCACACGTGGGATGTGGCCCGCACGCGCGCGCGCCAGCGAGAGTACGTGAACGCCGCGTATGCGAGCGACGCCGGGCGGCGACGCCATACGCTAGGGTGCTTGCAAGCACGGATGTCGGGCCCGAGTGAGCGGGGGGGCCCGTCCAAGGCAGCCACCGTGCCACAGTGGGCCGTTTGCGGCCTCATGGGCGCACCTGTCCACCCTCGCCGCCGGTCGCGGCGGGGTCCGAGAGAGCCTAGTGCCAGTGTCCGAAAGGCTGAATGAGCAAATGCATGGACACAGTGTCCACGTCCCGTCGAAACAGTTGAACGCAGGGTGCCGCGGGCGCGGCAGTGGCGCGCCTGGGAGCGTGCGGCGTCGCGGAAGAATGGTGGTGAGAACGATGTGCGAACGATTCGCCCGGGGGGCCGGGACGCCCGGGAACAGCGGTGATGCGGGAACTGAAGCGACACGGTGGACGAGCGATGACGCTGCGAGGCACGATACGCTGGGAACCCGAGGAGAGCTTAACGGGCCCGTGGGCGACCTCCCCAGGTCTGTGTCTTCCAAGGATCCAACCGTGGCCGCGGATGAGCGGGGAGGACCACCTCGGCAGACGGTTTGGCAGCCCCGCGGCATGTCGGGCGGGGCGGGCGGGACGGCGGAACTCCTTGTACTTTTAGACCAGGAGAAACCTAGGTGGATGCCTTGGAAGCGTAGGCTGTACCGCGCACAACCGGACGAGTACGCGATATCGATAATCACGACGCCGCGAGGCACATACCAACAACGTGCCCAGCTATCGCGCCGTCCGAAGAGGTGTCGGGCGGCCTAGCAGGGAACGAGGTGCGCGCCAGGCGGGATACACGAGGGAAGCTATTAAAGTTGGGTGCTTTCTCCGGTGCGCTGGGACGTAGGGCCTGAATTAGGCAGGCGTGGGAGAGCATGGGCCAGAACACGAGGGTATCGCGTCACACGCAAGCTGCGTAGAACTGCTGTCGTCGGGAGAATGCGCTGGTGAAGCGCGGATAGACGACCGCGAATGATGGCAAGCGACTAGATAGGGCGAAGGAAGTGCGAAAGAGGGAATGCGCGTACGACATCGGTGCTTACCTTGTTCCCACCAGGCCCAGGCCACATAGATGCTCGTGTCTGTGTTCTGCCTTCACCTGCTATCAGCGTCGAAGCGGCCCCAACGAGGCGCTGTGGGGGGCATAGGGTGGCAGAAGTTGATGCATTCTAACGCGGTACCATCACCCCTCGAACCCTAACACGTTTGCGATGCCATCATTCGTCTCGGAAGACGTTTTGTTTGTTTG
The DNA here is from genome assembly GCA_900155495.1 of Porogramme epimiltina. Taxonomy (NCBI): domain Eukaryota; kingdom Fungi; phylum Basidiomycota; class Agaricomycetes; order Polyporales; family Polyporaceae; genus Porogramme; species Porogramme epimiltina. The sequence continues at coordinate 2,411 of FTLJ01000656.1, forward strand.
ATACCAGGAAAGCCCCTGTGGGGCTGCGAAGGTCCGGTTCAGATAAGAGGACGACTGAAGGAAATCCACACCTGTTCTGCGTCGAGGCTCGAAAATTGTGTATGAATGTGGTCGTACACGCTGCGTGAACGTGGTGGGCTGCTTGCGCAGCATGACTCTGTCTCTTGTATATGAGTAATAAAACAGCCAATAGCAATCATACCTATACATAGGTTTAATCTCGGTCAACTCCTAATCATGACGGCCATGTAAGCTTCCACTGCTTCGGCAGCGTCGAGGAGTTCTTCCCCAATCTAAGAAGTCCTTCTGCCGCGCAATGATTCAGCACGTCGCCCCTGCAGCATGGCTATCGTCTTGAAAAAGGTCCGAAATGGAATGGCATACTATACTTCCGTCTTTGGAGCCGCCGTTGTGCTCGACACTGAGTCTTGTGGCCCACGACCCACCCTCGAAGCTTGTCTAGCGCTACTCGAACCCTCGGGAAACGATAGCTTGATAGTCATGAGTAAGAGAGAGGCTGATCGCATGCATCGATGCTAAAGCTCCGCTACACGCCTTCGATACGCCCTGGAGGGTGTGTGCCGGGTTGTGCGGAGTTCCCTGCAAAGGACGTGTACGGTGAGGATCGGGGTTATGATGGTGGCGGGACGCCCAGAGCTCACCGCCGAATAGAAAACTTCGAGCCTTTCGATGAAGGGAGTACAAGATGCATCCCGGAAAGGTGGTGGAAAGGAGAGCTGGCAAAGGTGCTGCTGGCAGGCGCGTGGGCTGTTCGTGGCGCGAGCTGCTGGGGACTCGAGGCAGGACTGGGGTCGGTCCGCCCGGGATGGCACCCCCCGGGCCGCCTTGAGCCGCGTTTTCAGCGCCTAAAGCCACTGATTTTTTGTGCAGGCGACGAGTGATCGAGACTGGAGACGCACCTGGTCGTTGACGCATTTTGCGTGCATTTACTCTTTCAAACGCCTTCACTCTCAAAAACGAGGCAGATATGTCCACACTGGGGAAGAGGAAGGAGAGAGACCAACAGAACGATGGGCAGGAGAAGCCGCACGGGTACGTGGTACATCTTTCACAACCAATCCGCGTCTTACACCCCAACCAGGTCGACGCTATTCGTGTCTAACCTGCCATATACTGTTACTTCCACGGACTTGAACACGCTGTTCTCGGACATTGCCCCCATACGAACAGCGTTCGTCGTCACAGAACAGGGCACCGGCGTGTCGAAGGGCGTCGGCTATGTCACGTTTGCCATCCGCGAGGACGCGGCCCTGGCTATAGACCAGATAAGCAAGGAGGGCATCGCGCTCAACGGCCGCAGTCTTAGGGTTCAGTGGGCGGGCAGCAAGGTGCGTCTACATCTTGTGCCATCTCGGACCAGCACTTAGTATGCATACGGACATAGAACAAGGACCACGAGCACGGCGACGAACCCAAGCAGAAGGCACCCAAAGGGGCTGCTCCACGTCCCAATCGTCCCGCAGCTCCTGCAGACCCCCTAGCCATCCGCACTGTTGTGATCTCTGGCCTCCCTGCTGGTGTAGATTCTAAGACGCTATGGAAGAAGGTTCGCAAACTACCGGGTGCGGAGAAGGTCGAATGGCCTGTCAAAACAGAAGCAGGCGAGGAGGATTCCAGCATCGGTACGTCTATGCTCATCCAATATGTCTCCTCTATGTCCCCCTCATCTTCTCCAAAGCACATGCGATCTTCAAAACACCCGCGACCGCGTCCGACGGCGTGAACAAGCTCCACGCGCACGTCTTCAAGGGCTCCCTCCTCTCCGCCACGCTGAAGCGGCGCCTGGACGGCCTCGCGAAGGCCGCGAACGCGAACGCGAAGAAGGCGAAAGCCTCCACGAAGGCCCCGTCGCAGCCGCAAAAGCCAGGCCCCGGCCCCGCAGCGCCGAACCGCGCGAGCCGCCTCATCGTGCGCAACCTGCCGTTCGACATCACCGAGCAGGACCTCCGCGCGATCTTCCTCCCGTACGGGCCTATCCACTCCGTGCACATCCCGCTTGCTGCGGTGGACGTCAAGTCCGAGGACGTGCAGAAAGAGGAAGAGGACGACGAGGATGATGAGGATGATGGAGACGAGGAGTCGAAGAAGAGCCCGGTGAAGGCGCGCCCACCGCGCACGAAGGGCTTCGCGTTCGTGTGGTTCTTGAGCCGGCCGGACGCCGAGAAGGCGATGGAGGGCTGCAACGGAATGGCGGTCGAGGCGGGGATGGCGGAGACGATGTTCTCGGACAAGCAGAAGAAAAAGAAGCAGAGGCGGGAGGAGAAGAAGCGGAAGGCGAAGGAGGGGGAGGACGCGGAGCAGGAAGACGAGGAGCAGGAGGACGCGGGCGGGCGGAGGACCATCGCGGTGGACTGGGCTCTGAGCAAGGACAAGTGGGAGGCGGAGAAGGCGAAGCTGGAGGCGGAAGCCGAATCTGGAGATGATAGTGAAGAGTCGAGCGAAGGAGACGAAAGCGACGCGGAGGAAGGTGAGGAAGATGGCGAGAGTGGGTCTGAAGACGAACAGCTTGGGGTGCACGAGGGCGACTCAGACGATGGGGAAGGGTCAGACGAGAGTGACTCCCAGCCAGAAGATGATGACGAAGACGAGGACGAAGACGAAGAGAAGCCGGTCAAACCTACACTACCTGCACCGGAGGTCGGAACGACCGTGTTCGTTCGTAATGTGCCGTTTGAAGCTACTGACGATGAACTGCGCACATTGTGAGATCCAGACGCTTCGTTCACCATTACCTTGCTGACGATGGAACAGGTTCCGGGCTTTCGGCCCCCTTCGTTATGCGCGAATCACCATGGACCATGCGACGGGCCGCTCAAGGGGTACTGGCTTCGCGTGTTTTTGGAACAAAGAAGACGCAGACAAAGCCATCGAGCAGAGCAGCATCCTTCGTGCAGAGACGCTTGGCAATGAGCAACCCGCTGTGAGTGTGTTAATCCCATCCTTTAGTATATTTGCTTAACGAAACATCAGGTCAAGAAGAACCCGTTTAAGCTCCCGTCTCTCCTCACTCCCGACCCATCTGCCTCCATAGCCCAGAATCTTGTCCTCCACGGCCGCACACTCGACGTCAGTCGTGCCGTCACGCGGGACGAAGCCAGCAAGTTGAAGGAGGCGGGCGAACGTCAACGCGAGAAGGCAGACAAGCGTAATCTTTATCTTCTCCGTGAAGGCAGTACGTACCCAGCCCTGTTGCGTCTCATACTCGAGCTGACCAAGTCTTGCACTCCTAAGTCGTCCTCCCGAACAGTCCCGCAGCCGAATCTCTACCTCCAGCAGAAGTTGAGAAGCGCACAGCATCATTCAACTCGCGGCGCGCGCTGCTTCGCTCAAACCCCTCTCTCTTCGTCTCACGCACCCGTCTGAGCGTGCGCCAGCTCCCCCTTTTCGTCTCCGAGCGCATGCTCAAGCGTCTCGCGATGCACGCCATGCGCACGTTCGAGGCCGAGGCCAAGGACGGCACCCGTTCTCCCCTCACCGCGGACGAGCTCGCCGAACCCACCCCCGAGGGAGCTGACGCCGACGGGGACGTCAAGATGGAGGACGGCGAGTCCGATGCCGACGACGACGCCACCTCGAAAAAGGGCAAGAAGGGCAAGAAGTTCGCAGGGAAGAGCAAGGGCAAGGGCCGCGACACGGGCGTGCGGCAGGCGAAGATCGTGCGCCAGCAGGACCGCGTCGACGCCGTGACGGGCAAGGGCCGGAGCAAGGGCTACGGCTTCCTCGAGCTCGGCGCGCACGCGGACGCGCTGCGCGTCCTGCGCTGGGCGAACTGCAACCCCGCCGTGGGCGCGCTGTTCGAGGCGTGGTGGAAGCAGGAGCTCGAGGACCTGCTCGCCGCGGAGAAACGCAAGGGCGGTGAGAAGATGGACGAGGCGCGGGTGAAGCGCATCCGCGAGGAGCTCGAGCAGGGGGCGCCGCCCAAGGCGCGGGGCACGCTCATCGTGGAGTTCTCGATCGAGAACGTCCAGGTGGTGCAGCGGCGTGCGGCGAAGACGGGCAAGGATGGCAAAGCTGAGAAGGACCGGAAGGGAGGGAAGGAGCAGAAGGCGGTGAGTGGCGGCGCCCTGGTCGATTGCCGCGTTTCTTTCTTACGCCTCTATTTGTTCAGGGTTCGGACAAGAAGGCTCAGCGCCGCCAGTCTCTGCCCAACGTCAAGCGTGAGGAGGCCGAGTCCGAGCGCCCCCAAAAGAAGCGTCGTGTATCTGATCCTCCGAAGCCCCACTCTAAACCGCCGAAATCCGCGGAGCAGAAGGGCATGAAACACTCGCCCACCAAGAGCGCAAATTCTGTGGGCTCGCTGATTGGGCGGAAACGAAAGGAGCGTAGGGTGAAGAAGGCCGGGAAGTAAACGTAGTGCACGCTGTCACTCTACACACTCAAATCCGCGTATCCAATCTATCCGTCAAAGCTAGTAATGTATTTCCATCAAGAGAGGCGCACATAGAACTATCTCAGATGTATGTGGGATTAATGCGAGGTCGAGGAAGGTTCGGGAGACAGAGCCGGCCAGTCTCTATGAAGGGAGGGTATATGCCCCGGGCCGTACGATGACATCAGCCGGTGTTGGTCCATGCACCGGCGTTGGAAGTTCTCCAAGACCTCGGAACTTATTCTTCCAGTACAATTCTAGAATCATGGAATCAGATCTATAGGTCGAGGGCTCAAACAACACTGGCCTACTTTCTCGATGAAGGGGTCCAAGACGACAAGCTTGCTCTCCTCATTGCCGTCGGCCAGTCCGGAGATTGCACGCTGTGGCACCATCGTAGCGGAATGCAGATCCACAATACCCCCATCGCGCACACTAACAATCTTTTGGGACGTCTTGTAGTTATGTTCGCTTCCCCAATATCTGTAGTTACACGGATGCGATGTCGTGAATACCTATCCAAGAAAGTGTGCAAACCTGAATTTGACTTACAAAAACCACCCTCTGAGGAATGACACCCAGTCGTTATACGAGACTCGTCCGGGAGCCCAGTTGTTACCAGAGCCGAATTGAATTACCACTTTGCAGGGTGGTTGTTGGTGCTGAGTCGGTGCCCAGAAGTACGTGTCCATGACTAGGTCAGGGTCAGCTTGGAGGTTAGGTAACTTTCCTCTTTTCTGAGTGGTCACATAATCAGGCACGGGTCAATAGGCTGCAGGCTGTCCGCTTACCTGAAGAAATGCGATGGCCATAAGAGTTAGCGAATAGCTGCTGAAGGATACGGGGTCTCCGGCGGTCTGGGGATTGGGATTGTTCAAGTCTATGTGGCTGGCCCAGGACTTGATCAATCTCAGCATGGTAGCGAGCGGATGACGCAGCAGACAGTATTGGCGTAGTAGTGCTGTGTTGTAGTAACCCAATCGATTGTTGATATTCATGTCACAAGAAATGCCCGTTATGGGGTCCTTGAACTTCACTGTAAGGGAGGAGGGTCAGTGTGCGCATCTGATACATGGCGACGGAAAGTCCAACCGATTGGTACAATCGCGTCTTTAACCCACGTTACATGCTCATAACCTTGATTTATTAGTGCGCGCCCAACGAGACTGCATATGTTTCAGCGGGTAAGCCGTGGGAATGGTGTAAGCAACCCACCCAACATTGTAGATAGCTGCTCTGCAAATTAGAAGCTGATCTCCGCATAGTTGGATGTATAGGACGCACGAGGCATTATTTGGCGCAACGCTTGCATATGCTTCTTTCGGGGGAGATTTTGTGGCACTGTATCTTCCTCCCAACCATGCGGTCGCTCATCATCCTAGAGTAAGTAAGGTTAGCTGCAGAGACGGCAAGGCAAGATTCGCGGTCCCGACCAAAACGATGAGGTCCAAGTCGCTTGTCGCTCGGCCCGCGCCGTAACAAGTGCTGCCGAATGGATACACCACGTACTGTTCGCCGTAAACCGACTTGATCATATGATTGACCCTCCGAATTGTAGCATGACGACGACGCCTGAGGTCATAGAATTTATCTAACGCTTCTGCGTCCCGTATCCACGGTCTCGACACACGCTGAGGCGCTTTAGGTGTCGCGACACTCTTGCTCTGCAGGAAGAGCTCAGGGCAAGTCCATTGGAAACGAGCGTGATGAACTCACGGTGTAGTATTGGTGTGCGCGCTCATCGTATCTATAATAGTACTCGGAGGAATTCACTGTGGAGGGTTGAATATGCTTTAATGGCGACTCTTGACGGGAAAGGGCTGGGGGTTGAGCGGATGGGGTTGCAGATACAGCACCGTGCTTCGCTTCCTTCCGACGTGCGGTGCCCTTTATCCGTGGCGCAACCGGTTTAGTAGAGCCGCGTTCACTGAGCTGACGTCAAAATGTTAGTCAACGGGATCCTAGAGACGAGTGGCCCTTACATCTCCTGCAACACCCAAGTTTGCAGTGACATTGGACGACAAAATGGACACTTTGGAAGTCTAAAGTGGGCAGTGATCAGAATGAAATGAAGGACAACGTGCATGCGACGAGGCTTCATATCGAATTGAAGGATAGGTGCGACAGGTATGCCCAATCTCTCCACCACGTTGACCGTAATCCCCACCATTCAGGACGGCCAGCGTTTTCCAGGGAACCAGGGGAACGAGTCGCATGGAAAAGGGGCACCACAAGATTCGCAAAGATGTACCCAGCCGAAACGTACCTGGAGATGCTGCCGAGCGCGAGTCGAGTTAGCCAGGGCGCGGTGGGCTGCAGTCCGTGCGTGGCTGCTAGTCGACTGAAGCATTGGGGAGCAGCTTTGAGAGTAGGCTAAGCTGGCTTGACAGACAGAACGGGCGTGCAAAGGGGCGAAGATGAACGTAAAGGGAGAGCTGCACGATGGCCTGTCAGCGAAGACCGGTTTGTCGTACGAATAGCGCAAAGGGGAGTCCGAGAGACGCAGTTGACAAGTCAAGGCTCGGCACTCAGGACGCGTTCCAGGCTTCCAAAGGCCACTCGACGCGGTGGCCGTCCAGGTCACGTGCACCGCTCTGGAACAGACGCCCAAAGGATTTTTGCTCATCGCCTGAAGCAGCGTCCGACGAGCTGCACACTAGCCGTCTCCTCCGAACCCATTATCTACCTTTCCCTCCTCGCTATGTCTCAGCAACGCAAAAATCTCTGGGAAGCAGATATAGAAGAAGACCTGCAAGATGTTGATCTCAATCTTGCTATTGGTACCTACGGCCAAAATGGCCTCTACGACGATGGTGCGTCCCCCCTTCACCGTTCGTGCTACAATGATTAAACCAAACCAATCGGTAGCGCAGTCAAGGATAGATGAGGCCACCCTCCTTGCTGTTCAGCAGCAAATGGCGCAACAGGCGGCCTTCGCCCAGATCCCCGATGTAGTAAAGCGCGTATGTGTTCCTCGACTATATTATTGAGAAGACGTCACAAACCTCGTCCCAGTTCATCGCACACTTCCACCAAGCCGTCCTCGAGAACAACCTTGCGGAGATCACTGTTGCGTATGAGAGCGGCTGGAACAGACTAACAGAGAAGTTCTACTCCAAGACGGAGTGGCCGGAGGCGGAAGTTATCGCCCCCTTGGTAAACGATGGTATGTTGCACAATCTGCTGGGGATGAAGATACCTCTTGACCTAGTCTGTTTCGAAGACCAAATATTCCTCATCCTCTACCGCGAGCTTTACTACCGCCATGTATACTCGCGCCTATCCCCAGATATCGACGATCGCTTCCACTCCTATGAGAACAGCTGTGAACTGTTCAACTACCTCCTCAGTGCGTATATCCCAGCCAGCCAAAATTGATGAGCGAATCTGACACTCAAGTAGACTCCGACGGACCTGTCCCATTGGAACTACCGGAGCAGTGGTTGTGGGACATCATCGACGAATTCATTTACCAGTTCCAGTCGTTCTGCGTATGGCGCTCCAAGGCAAAGTCGAAATCAGACGAGGAGCTGGGGATGCTGGCAGATGCGAGCCAGGTATGATTATTCTTAATATACCCCCAAGAAGCAAACTGAGCCCACAGTAAAGGTCTGGAGCTCGTACAGTGTCCTGAATGTCCTCTACTCCCTCATCCAAAAGTCGAAGATCAACGAACATCTTGTAGCACTTCAGGAAGGCAAGAGCCCAGAGGAGATTGCGTGAGTTGCATTTTATGATTATGGGACGGCATTGCTCACAACAGCTCTCTCAAGTGAGATCGTCGGAGAGTACGGCACTCGCCCCTTGTACAAGCTCCTCGGCTACTTCAGTGTCATCGGCCTTCTCCGCGTGCACAGTCTCCTCGGTGACTTCACCCTCGCACTTAAGGTTATGGAGAACGTCGAGCTCAACCAAAAGGTCGGTGCACAAGCTGAGACCTCTACATACCAGTCGGGCTAACTCGTTCCTAGTCCCCCTTCACCCGAGTCACCGCCTGCCATGTCACTACGTACTACTACGTCGGCTTCTGCTATATCATGCTGCGAAGATATCCCGACGCCATTCGCACATTCGTGTCCATCTTGAACTTCATCCTCCGGATGCGTCAATACCACACCAGGAGTTACCAATATGATCAGGTTAGTTCTATGTAACCAGACTATGTGCTACTCGCTCACACACAGGTGCAGATCAACAAGACTGCGGACAGGATGTACGCCCTCTTCGCCATCTGCAACGCACTCTCGCCTACACGAGTGGACGACAACATTTCCAACATCGTCAAGGAGCGCTACGGCGAGCAGTTCTCCAAAATGTCTCGTGGGTACGTACCCCGCTTTCTCATCGCCCTACCTCCCGCTCACCTGAGCCACCTCTGTAGCGAGGAAGGTATCCCCGCGTTCGAGGAGCTCTTCCTCTACGCCTGCCCCAAGTTTATCTCCGCAAACCCTCCGCCATACGATGACGCCGAGCTTCTTGCTGCGTACATGGATGAGCCCCCTGTCGAGCCCGCACAGCGGCACCTCTCCCTCTTCCTCTCTGAGGTCCGCGCACAGGCGCCCGTGCCGACCCTTCGCTCGTTCCTCAAGCTCTACACGTCGCTCGACGCCAAGAAGCTTGCCGGTTTCCTCGACGCCGATGAGGAGGAGATGGTGCAACAGCTGATGGTCATGAAGCAGGCGTCACGCTCCGTCTCCCGTGTTGAGCATGAGAAGGGCCTCCTCGACGGTCAGATGATCTCCACGAGCGACTTGGACTTCGTCATCAACGACGTGAGTGCTCTATTCCCTTCTTTTCTTCCTCCTTCGTCCCCCTACATCTCCCCATCGGTGTCTGTGTTCCGAATGGAATGCTGACGCGGCATATCACAGAACATGGTTCACATCGCCGAATCGACCGTCGGCAGACGCTACGCCGGCTGGTTCATCCGCAACACCGAGCACGCCCAGCGTGTTCTTGACACCCTCCGTGGCCTACCCCTTCCCGTCCCCCAAAAGCCCGCGGCTGCGCCGGGTGGTGCAAAGGATGGTGCGAAGGATGGTCCTGCTGCCGCACCTGCCCCGAGGACCGGCGGACAGAAAGTCGCGTGGGGAAGCGCGAAGGCGGCATGAGCGACGAGCTGGAGCATTGGTCGTGAGTTGTTTAGGCTCGTGTCCAATTGCGTGTTAGTGTATGTGCTGCATGTTGTGTATCCCTACGTGTCTCTCCTTTGTGTTGTATGATGTGGTCTCCATCTCTTGACTGATCTGAACCGTGCGCGACGAAATGCAAGATGTTGGAAAATGGTATAGTGGTACTATCTCAGTCATAAACATCTAAAAGATACACGTCGTGGGCTAGTATTGCCCTGTATTCGTTCGAGTTCGAGTTCTTGATGCTAGTTAAAGCAATTTTTCATGCAGTCGTCTGCGTCTCCGGCTCCACGTACTTGCCGCTTCCCTTCGCGAACACATCCTAGGGAGGAAAGCGTCGCATCAGCACCCGAACCTGCGTAGGCGGCAATTCGAAGGATTCACCTTCACGATACCCCGCCCAATGAGAATAAGGGCAGCACGACTCTCGTACAACGGGTAAAGCACGACCGCGATCGCGGAGCAGAACGCCCAAATCATGCCAATGACGACCCACGCCGTCAGCCCACCAACTCCGTACACCGTCTGGGCGAAGAAGAGCGGGAAGGGGATGATGATGAGCATGACGAGAGTCTACAGGAATGACGTGCCGTCTGGTCAGCTTTCGCGAGCAACAACACAATGTGGGAGTGGAGGACGCACCAGGATGAGCGACGCATAGGCGGCGATGCGGAAGGAGCGGTTGAGCGCGACGGGGTCAAGCTCCTTCTCTTCCTCGGCTGCAGCGGCCGCTGCGGATACGGGCTCGAGCGAGGCCTCGGTAGAGTCACGCTTCTTCTGCTTCTCCTCGACCGAGCCGTTCACGGAGGGCGTGGGCTCTGGGACCGCTGGAGTGTTGATCGCCCGTGTAGAGGCGAAGTCGAAGTCCTCAGGCCACTAGAGGCCAACCATTGTCAATACAAACCAAATTACCACAGAAGAGGACAAAGCTGAGGCTTACAATCATAGAAGTGATAACAGTGACGATGCCACCAACGCCAATTGACGCGAGATTGCCAGCGAGCATCTCAAGGTCTCCGCCCGTCGTCTGAAGAAAAGTCTATCAGCACTGTCGCAAGCGTAAGCTGGAGACTCACATACCGCAACAGTAAGCTCTCCGCCGTTCAGCGCAGACGTGGTGACGAGCCACGCGATGACACCCGCGCAGAAACCGGAGACGGCACCTGCGATGCTACCCCACTTGTTCGCCTTGCCCCAAGTGATGCACGTCGCGATGGGCACGACTGCGGAGCCCAGAACGACCCCCATGAATTCCTGATGGTGGGAGGGTGGTCAGCCTACAGCAATGGAAGGAAAACGAAGTGACATGGGACGTACGTAGAGCCATCCAAGGGAGATGCCGATGTAAAAGAAGATAAGGCCAAGGAGACCCATGACGACGGCGAAAATCGCGACCTGTTGGAATGCAGATGAACACGAGCCACCCGTTACTCGGTTCCTCTACTCACCGTGGCATGGGACACCTTCAGGATCTGCGCCTCAGTCGCCTTAGGGTTGAAGTATTTCTGCGCCAACCCAACATCAATACCGCCACACCCATGTTCAGCGGCAACACATACCTTGTACACATCGTAAGTCAAGATCGACGAGACTGCGATAAGCTCCGCCGACGTTGCGGATGTAACTGCCAAGAACAGCACGACGAGCAGCGCCGCAGCACCCGGCTTGCCCAGGATGGCAGCCGCCGCCGCCGACGCGGGCAGGCCCGCGGACACGTCCTCGGGCGTGAGCACGCGCATGTCGGGGTCGCCGCGGAGCGCGACGGCGGCGAGCCCGAGCGTGGTCGAGAACATGAAGGGGATCGCGAACCACGCGAGCCCGCCGACGAGGTACGCCTTGACGCACGTCGCGGGCCGGCTGGCGATCGCGCGCTGCCAGTACTGCCGGCAGGTGTCAGAACGAGGTCGCGGTGGCAGGGGTGGGCTTAGGGGGGACTCACAGCCTGGTCTTGGAAGACGGTCGCGAAGTTGCCGATGACGTTGATGACGCCGAAGATGATACCGTTCTTAGAGCGCATGGTGAGGTAGGAGCCCTGAGCGTTGCCCGCGACGGGCTGTTCGGCGGCGGCCTTGGAGAGGAGGGCGTGCATCGCGCTGAACGAGCCGATCTTCTCGCTCGTGGAGTAGACGGTGAAGATGAACACGAAGATGATGGCGAAAAGGACCGAGGTGTGCGTGCTGAGGAAGCTTGTAAGACTGGGGGTGGCAGAGAAGGAAGGCAGAAAGGGCTCACTAGTCACAGAGGAGCGTTGCACGCATGCCACCAACGACGACGTAGACAGCGACACCGAGCGGAATGAGGAAGCACGCCTAACGAACACCGGTGAAAATCTCGACGCAATGAGTAGATGTGCGCGCTCACAGCAATAGTATTCATTCCAGTCAGTGCCGTGACCGTCGCGGAGCCTCCGAGGATAAGCATAGACGAGACGATAATGTTCGTGGCCAGACCGAAGAACATGAACACCAGGTGGGCGACAGTGCCCCAGCGCGCCGCGACGATCTCGAGCCATGTGTGGGCGTGCGGGGCGTTGAGCTTGAGCTTCGCTGCGAGCTACCCGCACGAGCGTACATTCAGATTATTGCCTCCAGACGCAGGAGCAAACGGGACGCACCTGGGCAAAAAGCAGAACCTGCACCGTCGCACCCGCGCCGTACCACCAAGGACCCGAAATACCATCCTTGTACGCCACCGCGCTCGATTGTAACTGCGGTAAACCGGCGGATCAAGAGATAACATTAATGGCCGTCAGCGCCTATTCACGATCGCGAGTGGGACGGGGGATGTGGGGGTGGGGTTGGGGTAGGGTGGAGTGCGTGATAACAACTACTAGTACTCACTAGCGTCGCAGCCCACGTCCACGCCGAAACGATGCCGGACGCGATGAGGCCGGGCTTCACGCTCCGAGACGCGCTGTTGAACTCCTCCGAGTTCTTGGGCGAGAAGCCCGTGTAGCGCGCCTGGATGGCGGTCAGGCAGACCATGAACGCGCTGAAGAACAGCCCGATCCCTGGACAGACGAGGGATTTGCATGTCGTCACCCGTCGCGACGAAGATGGCACGTACCGACGACTGTGGGGAGGGGTCAGACACGTGGTGGACAGCATCGGAGGTCGGGGTGCGCTCACCTACTCCGTACCCCGCACCCTGGGGCAAGATTGGCTCGTTTGCGGACATCCTGTGCGGCCCTTACGCGACGGTTTGGAGACGGTTTGGTGCGTGCGCTGAGGCCCGGCTGCAAGGAAGGTTGTCGAGATCCGTGGAGAACCCGCCTCGTGCAGGGAAGGAAGACGAGAGGAGAGGGCAGCAGGGTTCGCTTCCTCGACCGTCCTTTTTACATGGGCGCGCATATTTTGGCTCGAGGGCCCCGCATCAGACCCGCACGTCTTCGAGACCGCTCGGTAGATTGTCGACTGAGGTGCTTATCTCTGACGTTGGACGCGAGCTGGGGGAGATAAAGATGGTCAGAAGGACAGCCGAGGGAGTTTGCATTGGTTGGCGTACACCACTTATCTATCCGACGAGTTCTTGGAGGCGCAGAGAAGGTTCTCTCCACGGCGTACGCGAAGCCTGAAACAACCTGGAGATAAGCCCCGCTGACGGCATGCTCGCGCTCGTCTGGGGTTGGAGATGACGTTTCCGTGAGAATGCAACCGGGGAGACTGGACATGGTGTTGAGGACATTGCCCTAACAAGATATTGTTATAGAGTCCTTCACTTTCACGACTTGAGGGGCCGTCTTGAAGTTATCCGACGTGAGCGGTCGCGGAAAGAGGGAAGAGTCGGGCGTCTAGCAATGGAGGGATATACTCAACGCCGCTGACCGATCAAGATGTAATCTCAGATCGGAATCCTGGTGAATCATAGCTGGGGCTGTATGAGCGCCTACATACTTGTGACTCACGTCCATCACCAGAATAGCTGCACGCTTGAAGCTTGTGTTTTTGGGCCTTGGTTGTTCTGCACGGTCCGGTAAGAGTACGATGGCGTCATCCGTTGAGCATTTTGCAGGATGAGCATTTCACTGACTCATCTTCGGATTTTTCAGACTACATCATAACACCGCGCTAGACTACTGTTGCTGTAGCCGCGCGTTTTCCGGCCACCTTTACGCACTCAATTGTATCCATCGCCTCTCAAGTCTTCTACTTGTCATCTCTATGGCTTCGCCGGCGCCCTTTCGTATCGCGGTCCTCCTCTGTGATACGCCTGTACCTGCAATAGTTGCCGCGCAGGGCAACTATGAAGTGATCTTCCGGACACTGTTCCAGAAGTCGCTGGAGTCCCTGAAGACCTCTACGCCAGACTCCGACATTGACTTCGTGGTGGATGCATACGACATCCGTAACAAGATGGAATACCCTAAAGATATCGACCTATATGATGGTGTACTCCTGACAGGCTCTGGTATGTCTTCCCCCGTGCTTCAGATCGGGAGAAATTCTTACGTATCTCTTGAATAGCTTCCTCTGCGTACGAGGATCTTGAGTGGATCAATCGCCTTGTAGACTATGTGAGATTCTTGGCGAACGAGAAGCCCAAGATCCGGCTCATCGGTGAGTACGACAGCTCCTTCGTACAACAGATTACTGACCTTGAAAATACGATCAGGCATCTGCTTTGGGCACCAGATCATCGGTCGTGCGCTGGGCGGCGAGTGCGTCCCTAACGGCGGTAACTGGGAGATCGGGCCCACCAGAATCGAAACCACGCCTGCGGGGAAGAAGCTCCTCGGCGTTCCTGAACTCGTAAGTCCTATATCCGCGCTCTCCAAAGCGCGCGACCCTTCGTCAGTTCATAACTGATTTTAATTTATTCGCATGGATGGCCGTATAGACTCTCCAAGAAATGCATCGCGATCACGTCCCCGCCGTTCCGCCCTCCTTCCACCTCCTCGCCTCCAGTCCGGTGTGTATGAACCAGGGAATGATACAGCTCTACCCCGGCGCGCCTGCACCAGACGCCTCCGCCCCTGCGGACGTGCACATCTTTACGGTGCAGGGTCACCCAGAGTTTCACAAGGCAATCACGGATGAGATCGTCGCGGCGCGTTCCGCGACTGGGCTGTTCAGCGAGGAGATGGTGAAGGATTATAGGGAGCGGGCTGAATGGCACCACGACGGCGTGGACGTAGTAGGGAAGGCGATTTGGAATATATTGCGCGCAGCGAGGGGGTAGCGGATCCGTTATTAGGACGCCACCATGTACATACATAGAACATCTCCGACCCCGCGCGCGTCGCGCCCATCCGCTCGCCGGTCCGCGCATGAACGTGCTTTACGAGAGGGTGGGTCCGACGATCTGCACGCCTCGGCGCGATCCGCGCGTCCGTCTCCCATGGATACCACGCTAGCACGTCGTTCGCTTGAGGTGATGCGGGGTTACGCTGGCACAACTTGGCGGATTGTAGCACGGGCGTCGAGGGGCGGGCGCTGCGCAGCGCAGCGTGCGCCCGCCGCCAGCGCGTTCGATGCCTAATGATTTGACTTGGGTGCCGTCCTAGTGTCGCGCGGGCGATGGTGGTGTACGGAAGCGCGCGCTGGGAGAGCGAGGACGTCGTTGCCGTCGAGACCTGATAGGCTTGTGTAGTGACCGGTGCTCCACCGGTGTTAGGATTCAGCCCACGGGCGAAGCTTATTACTCATAATAATGGAGGTAGAGCTGGGACGCGGAGCAGCGCGAGAAGGCGTGGCGCAGGCGAGGATGGGACGGTGGGGGGAGAGGCGGGGGTAGACAGGAGGAGGTGGAGGCAGGAGGGGACCGGGGCGGCGAGGGTCGCGGCAGGAGCGCGAGAGAGGCCGCGGGTTTATGAGCGGTGTGGCACGGCGAATGTCTATTCTGGGCTCGAGGCCGGCGATAAGATCATGACGGCAGCCCACGGCCGCTCTCTCGTCCGCCCGCTCTCTCCGGGCCTCTTCGCGCTCGTGCACTGAGAACGAACACTAATCCACTCCTTGCCTCCTGCCCTCATCTCCTTTCCTGCTCCCGCCCCACCTGCCCCACAGCGCGCCCTGCGCATCGCCCCCTGTCCCCCGCATCCCCCACCATGTCCGGCTGGAAGCTTGGCGTGAAGAGTGCGTACTGCCCATGCCCCTAGGGGAGCGCGGCGTCCACACGGCGTCCTGACCGCACATCTCCCAGAATCGTCAAAAGACTCAAAGGAGAACGGCGGCGGCTCCCGCTCGGTCACCCCTATCCCCTCGCGCTCGGTCACCCCCAAGCCCCCGGACGGCGCAGAGAACAACTTCCGCTCGGGAACCCTCACCATCCGCATCTTTTCTGGTGAGCACTCCTCGCCCTATGCCCTCCCCACCCCGGTGCCCGAATCAGGCGGAGATCCGCGCGCTCGGCACCCCGTCTACTCGCGCTGACCAGGGTGCTGCGATCTTTGCGCTTCGTCTTTATAGGTCGAGGGCTCTCCCTACCATCCGGCGTGCCAATCCCCGATGTCATCCAGAAGGCGCTCGACAGTGCCCAGCCTCGCCGCTCGACGAGCAATCGCGATAGCGTGCACCGTAAGCAGCACTGGTGGCTGCCTTACGTCGTCCTCGAGTTCGACAAGAATGAGATCCTCATCGAGGCTCTTGGCGGAGATCTGTCCAAGCCAGAGTGGAATCACCGAGCTGACTTGTACGTGTCTTATTCATCTGCCCACCGCGTCTGAGTGCACCGCGTTTGCTGCGTGTGGGGAGGGGCGGCCCCTAGGCAATCCGCCTTTTCGTTCATCTTTTCTTCACTTTCGGCGGATATCCGGCCGTGAAAAGTCGGCGTTTTAGGGATTCTGTGGACCCAAAGTTCATTTCGTCATCCCGAAACAACCCGAGTCACGAAAACTACCATAGCGGACTACGGGTCGGAATGGAGCGTTGGATTTATACTTTTCGCCTACCTTGGTAAAGCATTCACCGTCATTCGCTAACTAACCGCGCCTTTACAGCGATGTGTCGCGGATGTCGAACATAGCTGTCTCTGCCTACTTGCGAACCGCTCAATCTCTGAAAGGCCAGGAAGATATGGGCAATGATATCCTCATGGCGCGTGTGGACCTTGCCCCTGTTTTGGACGGCCACGTATGTGTCTCAGGAATCGCTCA
Source organism: Porogramme epimiltina (assembly GCA_900155495.1). NCBI lineage: Eukaryota > Fungi > Basidiomycota > Agaricomycetes > Polyporales > Polyporaceae > Porogramme > Porogramme epimiltina. The sequence continues at coordinate 19,026 of FTLJ01000656.1, forward strand.
CCATGTATGGAATCGAAGCTTACTTTTCCCTACTTATCTCTTTGCATAGCACGCGTCAGATCAGTGGTACAACGCGACTGCGGGTTCGGGCGCGTTCCACCTCAAGATCGACTTCAAACCGCTCCGCCACGAGGGGCTCACAATTGAGCAATTCGACCTCCTGAAGGTTATCGGAAAGGGTTCGTTTGGAAAGGTCATGCAGGTTCGAAAGAAGGATACGCACCGGATATATGCCCTCAAGACCATCCGCAAGGCAAATATCGCGTCACGCCCGGGAGAAATCACGCACATCCTTGCCGAGCGCACGGTACTCGCGCTCGTGAACAATCCGTTCATCGTGCCGCTCAAGTTCTCGTTCCAGACGCCGGATAAGCTGTATTTGGTTATGTCCTTCGGTGAGTGGTCCTGCCAAGCTGACAATATGTGACGAAGCTGATTGGGGTACGTGTCCGCGCGGCGTAGTCAATGGCGGGGAGCTTTTCTATCATCTCCAGCGTGAAGGCAAATTCGACGAGGGCCGAAGTCGGTTCTACTGCGCCGAACTGCTGTGCGCTCTCGAGCATTTGCACGGTTTCAACGTCGTATACCGGTCGGTTGCTGACCATTCTTATGCGCCGTGCCGATCGGGGCTGATTCTCAGACGCACAGTGACTTGAAACCCGAGAACATTCTGCTTGATTACACCGGTCACATCGCGCTTTGTGACTTCGGACTTTGCAAGCTTAATATGTCCGAGACGGAAAAGACTAACAGTGCGTCATATCGTTGACTCATTTCGCACACCAGCGTCTCATACAATTCATGTGCATCAGCGTTCTGCGGCACGCCGGAGTACATTGCGCCGGAGCTCCTGATGAACCAAGGGTACACCAAGACGGTCGATTGGTGGACGCTCGGAGTCCTGCTCTACGAGATGATGGTAAGCTCCCCGCAAATGCGGCTTACTCCAATGCTGACAAGGTGTTCTAGACGGGCCTCCCGCCTTTCTACGACGAAGACGTCAACGTGATGTACCAGCGGATCGTCTCGGACCCATTGCTCTTCCCACAGGACATGCCGCACGACGCCATGACCCTCATCACGGGTCTCCTACAGCGCGACCCCTCGAAGCGACTGGGCTCGAATGGCGCGGAGGAAATTAAGCGGCATCCCTTCTTCTCGAAGCATATCGACTGGCACAGGTATGTGGTTCAACTTATCTGGCATACGCGCGTGGGGATACTCACCGGCCGCCACTCACGTCAGGCTCATCGCGAAGAAGATACAACCTCCGTTCAAGCCCACCGTCGTAAGTACCTCTCACTCGCCTCCCACGACTCGCACCCTTGCTCACGAGCGCGTCCCGCACACGCAGGAATCCGTGTTGGACACGGCCAACTTTGACGCCGAGTTCACTGGGGAGAAGGCACAGGACTCGCACGTCGACGAGACGCCGCTGTCCGAGACCGTCCAGGACCAGTTCCGTGGGTTCACATACAACCCCGGAAATGAGTACCTCAGCGAGAGCGTCAACTACCCGAGCGTTATGGGTTAGATTGTGTTCCGTCCCAGTGTCCGTCCTCCGCTTCCTTCCCACTTTACCCCCAGACCCGCCTTCAATCTTGCTCGGTTTTCTCCGGGGTCCGCTCATCTGTTCGACCTTCCCTCGTCGGTCCCGTCGGCCTCTCCATCGTCCAATATTATATTGCTCCCGTCCCACAGCTTTCCTCCCGTCTCCTCTCTTTCCGTTTGCACCCGTCTTGACTCCAAAACGCATTTCTGTCTTTCATGGATTGTACGTACACATCACCCCGTCCCTCTCCTCCTTGCCAGCCCTGATCTCTCTGCATCACACACGTATGGACGCTCTCTGCCGAATTGTATCGTTGACCTCCCCATTCTCCATCTCCCAATTTGGCGCCGATGGGCCTCCTCCCCCTCCCTACCTACCGGCTGCAGATGCCAGACTCAGACTGTAGCCCCACCTACATGCATATAGCCGTGCCGTCCTCCGTTCTTGTGTTGTTCGCTCGTCGATGTTGTACTGGTGTGGAACGAATGTAACCTTGCTTCGTGGTGGATCCGGTTAGGCTATCATGCTGAAGCAGGAAAGCACCTCGCTGTTGATCATGGGTCTCCGCGGGGACATAGAGAGAGGCTCAGTCCGAGCATGGGTGATCTACTACCATTTAAGTCGGCGTGTCTTTGCCCGGTAGTACTTCAGCGAGAATGTAGAAGTAGAAAGTACCGCGGGCGTTCCGTTGCGCTTATTAGTCTCACTATTATTACTTCATTTACTAGGATTAAAGTCGCCAAGCCCGGCGCCACTTGATGGCTTCTCCCAACCATCAACTACCACCTTGTTGTAATCTCAAAACTAGTCCTTGAACATTTGGACGACAACTCTTAGTACTTGAATAACATGGCGATCCATTACGATCTCGTTAGTGCGGAGGAGATTGAAGCCGCCTTCCAAATTGAAGTAGCAAGTAAGTCAGCCTCAATACCACTCTCGATCTCTTCTCTTACCCAAAATAACCATGCAGGCTATCCAGCGGACGAGGCCGCGAGCCTAGAGGCATTCCAGTATGGCTCTCTTATTGCACCCGACCCCGCAGAAATCTACAAAACTAACTTGGACCACTGCCCTCTTCTCCGCCAGGTACCGCCAGGCGCAGGCCCCGGAGCTCTTCCTCGGCGCCTTCCTCCCCGAGCGCGAGCTCGTCGGCTACATCTGCAGCACGCTCTCGTCCGCGTCCACGCTCACGCACCACTCCATGGAGACGCACGAGCCGGGTGCCACGACCGTCTGCGTGCACTCCGTCTGCGTCTCGTCTGCACACCGCGGGCGCGGGCTCGGCGGCGCCCTCGTGCGCGAGTACCTCGTCCGCCTCGCCGCCGCCGCCGCCGCCGCGGGGACGTACGAGCGCGTGTGCCTCATCGCACACGAGCCCCTCGTCTCGTTCTACCAGTCCGCAGGGCTCGAGCTCGTCGGCCCCAGCGCGGTGACGCACGGCGCCCTCCCTTGGTTCGAGCTCCGCAAGGTGTTCTCCGCCTCCGACGCCGCCGCCGCCGCCGTCGCTGCCCCGGCGCCCGCGGTCCCCGACGACATCTGGGCGGCGCTGCAGCGCTCGTCGAACAGCACCGGGCGGCCCTCGGCCCAGCTCCTCAAAACCTTCCCCGGAGGCGTCGGGGAGCTCGTCGAGGGCGAGAAGAGGCGGAACCGACTCGACCTGCTCTGCCCACGCGCCGGGTGTGGGAGCGTCATATTGAAGGCGGGCGTTGCGGCATTCGCGGAGCGTGCCAGCGTGCCCATCGACCTCGACGACCAGGACCCCGTGGCGGCGGCGGCGGCAGGGAAGAGGCCGGCGTGCTTAGGGGAGCTCCCGAAACCTCCGGCGGAGGCGCAGTGGTGGCTCGTGAGCGGAAGCCCGATGCTGTTTGAGAACATCGGGTTCTCGAAGGCGGTCGAGCTGGCGGGTAAGTGTCCACTTGTCGCGCATGGTTGTGGTTAGAGTTGGGCGTTGTGCAGGAACTGAGCTGTTGCGTTGACAGGTCCTGGACGTCCCAAGACGAAACTTCTTACTTGTGCGGAATGTGACCTCGCACCGCTGGGGTGGTGTGAAGAGGGTGGGAGCGAGTACTGGTTGGCGTGCAACCGTGTTGGGTACCGCGTCTGACCGTACCGCTCGTCTGAACCCAAAATGCGGTGTGGGAGTACACAAGAAACAACGAAGAAGCTTCTGCATGCTGTAAACAGATGTACGTAGTTGATATTTGGCTTCATGGGTGACGAGACTCGATGCAGAATAGACTGTGTATCATTGTTAGACGGTCGACGGTGGCGTTCTCGCGTGTTCAAGAGGTCTCATCTGGAGCATCCTGTGTGCTTGGCGATTGGATCGTTCGAGTGCTGTGCATCTTGTCTCTCGATAGATCCTTCTTTTACCAGCCTGCGGAACGCTCGCGGTGTTAGGGGGCATGGAAGGTATTAGGGGACGAACTAGGTAGATGTACAAGCAAACAACAGCACAACAGGCAGGGTATACACAGGATGCGAATGATCATGTCTTGAATACGATGATCAATATGAGAAGTACTAGGATGAGCAACCCGATCATGACAGTTGAACCTGAGACAAAAGCACACAGTTAGTCGTCAACAACGAGCACGGGTACAGAGTGGGCGCGCACCGTTCTCCTTCGCACCACGCGCAACCCTATCCAGCCTTCTCCGCGCCCCTGTCAGCCTACTGTCCGTGCGGTCAAGGTCGTGGTCAAGCCCTTCCAGCAGGCCTGTGTGTACATCGAGCTCGTCCCCAATCTGGAGCGAGATGTCCCGCTGGCGCGTGATCGAGCGCGAGAGCTCGTCGAGGTGCACGTCCTGGTCGTCCATGATCTGACGCTGTTGCTGCAGCATCTCCTCGTTCGAGTATCCGGCCTCGGGGTCGTCCGTATATGGCGCAAAGTGGGTGTCTCCAGATGACGTCGGCAGCGGGGCCATGGCGGCTGTCGGAGAGGGGGAGGAGGATGACGAGGAGGCTACATTGTTCATGGAGGGTTCTGGTTCGCGTTCTGGGCATCTGTACGCATGGCAAAGGATGGGATGCGCACGTTGGCTCGTGGTATACACGCGAGACTCGCACGAAGACGCACCTTTGCACACCCAGAGAATCCGCCTCCGCACCGAGCATGCCGCGCATGCGCTCATGCTGGGTTCGTAATAGCCTCGCGGCCTCAGAAGGACCCTCCTTTTCCTCGAGCTCGAGGATGCCGATGCGCAGCTGGTCGAGGTTCTTGACAATCTGAGGCGCGTGAAGGGATGTGGAGTTCAAGGGCAGTGTCTGCAACCTCTGCCGCTCCAGTAAGAGGGAAAGCGTTTGCGTAGAGAGTGATGTCAGCCTTGCTAATGAGGCCATGAATGTATTCGTAACGGAGATGAGGCTAAGAAGGTGCAGACAAAGCAAGAGTCAGGGAGTAAGGGGCTCGTCGGTGAGGAATGTGGAAACGGAGTCGGCGGGCGCGGCACCGGGCCTCGAGTTGCGATGCGTGGGCGCCCGGTGCCACATTTGGCAGCTGCTGTAGAAAGGCTCCCATCGCAGCCACATGCACAGCGTCTTAGCAAGACCATCAATGCACACATAAGCATGGCTGGGCCGTACACAGGTGTTAAGAATCATCCCAGTATAGGCGCTGCTTGTCAAAGAAGAACTGAAAAGCGTAGTCATCCACCGGCGATGTCAAGACATCGTCTTGCGCCGTTACTTAGTACTACACCCGGTGTGGGACGACCGGTGACCTGAGGATGAGACCGCAATGAAATCATGATGCCCATACTGGCAGTACCTTCGGCAATGTTGGATCAGTGTCGTTACGAAGTATGTTTCGCTTCAGGAGAGCCCAATTTGAATGTGGTTGCCCTAAATGGTAACCAACATCCGTGGAAGACCGTACGCACCCCGGATCAATGTAGCAGGCTCAACACTGCACTGCGAGCCTAGCTACGGGACAATTGCGTATGTGGGATAACGCTTCAGAAGTACTGGGGTCACGAGGGCACGCTTCGAAGGAAGTCGATGAAACGTGATAAATGTAGCAAGAAAGATGCATCTATATATTAACGCTAAGCGTAGAACTACATTTCACTATACAGTGCAGTGAGTAGCAGTATACAAGATGTATAGATATAACGTAGGCACGGCGAGCAACATCGATAGCGAGGAGACAGTATAAATACGTAAGCAAGAAACGGGAGGGCAGCTAGGGGCTACATAGACAAGATAATATAGGAAGCGCACCAGGCAGTTCCACCTCTATATACGGACGTTGAGTGATGCACATTCAAACTAGATCGTTGCGCGGGCTTGCTGGATCTCAGCCAGATGAGATGCTATCCCAACCAGCCACGTTAGTGGGGAAACCGATACGCGGGATGTCCACTCACCCATCAGCTGGCTCGTGCGGGACAGAACGCTCATCGCGGCGACTATCTTGTCCAGAGATACGGCCACACGGGCAGACTCGCCTTGCAAGATGGGCGCAGCGCCCTGCCGCATCCGCCTCAGCTCGCCGACCAACGTGCGGCAGATATTCGTCCACAAGATCTGGAAAAAAGTTTTCCACAGCGTCAGTCTCCCGCGGACGCCGGACGAACGCCTACGCGGCACTCACAGCAACGACCGGGTCCAGGTACGGGTACTGGCTCACGTCCACGATGTCAAGGGCGCGGCCGGCGGCGACGGCAGCGCACACCGAGCGCTGGTACGCGCTCATCTGGGTGCTCGCGAGCGCGCCCTGGAGCTGGATAGATGCCGCGCAGAGGAAGGTGCGCGAGACGACCAGCTCGCGCATGTCATCTGGCGCGCGGCCACGCATGGCGAGGAGCTGGCCGTGGGTGCGCTGGATGAGCGCGTCGAGCGCGCCGAAGCGCGCCATGAATCCGTCACGGTCCGGCATGTCTACGCGGAACTGGCCGGCAACATACGCGGCGCGGTCGTAGAGCGCGCCAGCCTTAGCGCGCGCGGTGAGCGCGGAGAACTCCTCCGCGCTGTCGTCGACCGCGCCCCGCAGGAAGTCGGAGAGCGAGTAGGTCGCGCCGGGCCGGACAAGCGCACCCTATTCGGCGCCGCCGGGAGGAGGATAGAAGAAAACGGTGAGCACACGGCGAGGGTCACAGCATACACAGCGGGCACAGCTTACTTGCTCATACGCCTCCGGAGAAAGCGGCCATGGGGTGCTGATGTGGATGCTTGCTCGGCCGTTTTGGCTCATGCAGGCCGGGGTGTTCATTGCTACGGACCACACTTTGTCAAGGCTTGCGACAGTCCAGAAAGCACGCACGCGCTCCCCAGCGGTGACCGTGTCTCCGCCGGCACTGAGCACGCGAGGATCGAGCTGGTGCAACTGACTGCCCGTCACCAGAGCTACAGCTGCCAGCGCATGGTAGCGGCCCTCGAGGAGACGTCCGTGAGAGAAGAAATAGTTGGCGAGGAGGACCTCGGCTTGAATGGTGTACAGGAGGCCGGTCGCAGCAGGTGACGTTGCCTGCAATGCAACTGCCGCTTGCGTGGCCCTATCGGCAAAAGCGGGCTCCCGAGAGCGCAGCGTCGACGAAGAGGATAGCTTGCTTCCCCATAGATAAATGGCCGCCATAAGCGCGTTGCTAGTTGGGTTCGGCGTTAACCGGTGGCGGAAACGAGCGGGACTGAGGAAGAAGCCTAGTTGAGAGGCATGGGTCATGAACGTCTGGATGCTGTCGCAGAAAACATGTACATGTGTCAGAAAATTTCAGGCACTGCATGAGGACCAAGGGACGCACAGCGCCTGAATCTCCTGCGGCGCGGGTTCGGGAACGTTGGCTGTGAGGGCATACGCGGCGTCCAGTGAGCCCTTGACCGGACATTGTGGATTGAGTGTATTTTGTTCCTCACCTGCAGGCTGTCCCATGTTTTCGGGGTAGAGTGAAATGACGGACTGGACGGGGAGGGGACCACGGGTCGGTCCGGCGGCCCCAGCCATGCCACGTCGACGGGGGTCGTGAAGTTGCACGGACGGCGCACCATCTCCTGGATGTTCGAGTTCACGGATACGAGCTTCAAGCAACGCGATGTTCTCCTCGAGTAATCGCGACCGGGTCACTTCTGCGCCAGTTGCATACTCGCAATCATCGGGTCGGCTGTTTGCTAGGCAACGGCTGCATGTGGGTTTCCCGCCGTCGCATTTCTGGTAACGTCGGGAGTTAATATGCGTCGAGTCGCAGCGGACAGAAGGGTGACGATGTGGTGGCGAAGGGGAGACATACCGCCTTGAGTTTGCGACAGGGCAGGCAGGCAGCACCCCTGTTGAGAGGCCGGTTGTTAGAACTGGATGAAGAAGACATGTTGAGGTGTGTAGCCCGAAGAGTCTGTGTGTGCTGGACTGACCGAGAACATGGATGCCAGCTTATATAGGTTCGGAGTTGGAGGAGTGGTTTGAAAACGGGAACGAACTGTGAAGATTGCTCATCTGGTCACGATTGTCGCTGGAGCCGTGTATGGATGGTGAGATCCCAGGATGAAACTCGAAGGCCCTCGCGTGTTCATCCCAAAAAAACGCCAAACCGATCGGGGGGCAAGGCCGCTCGCTAGCAGCGGGATGACGGGGGTACCGGATGCGACTACCTAATCTGGGAGACGCAGGTACAAGCACGTCGGTACAGGGCGTCTGTCCCGATTACTAAGGCAGGTTCGGATCGGTCATCGCGAAGCTGTTTACAGGTTACGTCAGTGAGAGAGACACAGGGCGGGACCGATGAAAACGAGCGCCGTATGAAATCCCTGCGTGTCCACCTGGACCTGGAGAGCGACCAGGGCGGAAAGTGTGAAGCCAAATAGTCATGGTCGGATCGGCCGTGGTAGTACACCGCGGTCCGAATGCATATCCGGCTAGGGACATCACCGAGTCCCGGGGCAAACCAAACCCTCAACGCACCCTCAAAGGCCCGTCTGCCCGCAAGTGTGTGAGTGTCGTACCGAACCACAAGTCAACGAGGGTTATGTTCGGGGTGGCAACCATCGACTATCCGACTTCGACGCAGCTGCTTTTCCAAATCCCGCTCGTTCACAAGATCCCTAAAGCATGCTAAGACTCACATTAGTGTGAAGTGTGCGGGTTCCTGTGGCGTCTCGGGGATGTATATGTCATGATCTAGAGGGGGTATCCTAGGTAGGGGGGGAAGAGCAGAGCTCGGAGTTGCTGGCGGTCAGAGCGGACAAGCGCCCAGGACCCCATACACCGCCACCCGCCGCGATCCAGATTGCGACGTCGACTGAGACGAAAGGCTATGCCACACGTCCGCTGTCAGACCGCGCATTCCCTCCTAATCTTCCTAATCCTGCGCTGTGCCTCGCCTTTTCTGACTCAACATTCTTGAGCTGCGTGACCTGCTGAGGAAGTTCACTGGAATCTCCATGTTCTCCTACCGGCGTCTCACTTTGGCGGTCACACATACACCAGCGAGTTTTTCAATTCACTCCAGATACGGCAACCTCGCAATCAGCAGAGTGTGTCACGGAGATTCTAAACACGAACAAAACAACTCCGAAAGACTGGCATAGGTGGCCTGTGCATGCCGTGGTGAGACCAACCATATGCTCACAAGCTCCCACATTGGGCGTCACTCCTGAACTTCAGAACACCACAGCGTCTGCCGGAAATAACCCGGGCAACCGCTATGCAGGAGGGACCCGTGCACTCTGGAACTACACAGCACATGGACGAGACTTACTCAAGCAGAGGTGCGCATCGCGGCGAACGCATTCACCGGCTACAAGAGCTTGCTAAACATTATGCTACCCGGCGAGCGGACAGTGGCCACTGGCCACACACGGTGAACTGAGGCACAGAGAAGTGTTCCTGTGTGGATGGGTATATGTCAAGACGTCTCGTACGTTAAAAATCTGGGCCAAACTCTTAAATCGCCGACTTAAGCTGTGTAACTTGGACTGATCGGTCGTCTCAGCCTCCTAGTTCCACGCCCCCCGTGTCATGGCCGAAAATCAACTTCGACTGCCAACGGCTACCGAACACTGATATCACGGCAATTTAGAGGCTGTGTGCTCTATCCGGGGAGGATACTCCCGCTAGACAACTTGACCAGGCTTCATGTCGGTTTAGAAGCTGTCGTTCCATTTGGCGTGTCGGACAACCTTGGTGCACCACGTTCGTCTGCGAAAATCGATATCGTTTTGTTGGCACGTCATCGGTGCAACTTCAATTCCATACGTTGCCGCGCGCGAGAAGGCGTCAACGGATCACCGCGCTACGGCCCTATCGCTATCATTGTATGGCAATTCTGTCTCCACACATCTTCGATGCAGTTTTCAGCTCCCCCCCCCCAACCGCCAGACATGCAACCTCAGTCCCGACGTAAGTCGGCACCTTGCGAAGTCAGTGTATCGTGATCACTGATTGCCCGGCTTTAACGGTCAACTCCCCGCCCTGTATCCCACGCGGTGCGTACTGGTGATCTTCGACTAACTCTGTCGCTGGCGATAACTTATTTGCCACAGTCTAGCTGTCAAATCCTCGTGTCGTTCCAGCCAACGTGGTCAACGTGTTATCGGCCGTTTCGCGGGGATGGACCGAAGGTGTCCAAGTTGAGAAGAGAGAAAACTATAACGGACGGGATACGATGAAACGGCGACGACGAGCATATGGGGGATACTGAGGGACAAATATTGGCCGAAGGTGCGGTTAGGGTTCTCGGTGGTGGGCCTCGCTTCGTACATGCAAGCGGTCAAATGTGATGGCCAATATGACCAGAGTCCGCGGCCAATGCCACGCGTTGCGGAGAACGTGCTTCACAAGGTCCGGGGGGCGGAGCATGCCGTGAACAGCTGGTCGGCCCGGCTTTCTCCGCTACGATACTTGCTGGTTCAGTCTCGGTTCAATACGCAACCGGCCGGAGATCGCTGGCTCCTGGACTCTCCCGAGTAGCTTGCCCTCTTCCCCTCATACAAGGAACATCTCATTCCCCCCACTTGCCTGTACCTCAAGGATAGCCACCACCGATCGGACGCGGCCTCGCAATATAACCTTTTGCTCTGGTAAGCCGTGTGTTTCCAAGATTTGGACTTCAGGCCGCGGCCCTCCGGTCTTGCAGAGCTTCGTAGTTATGCCCCACCCCGTTGCCCGGTTCTTCGGCACGATTCTCCCCACTCCCCACTCCTTCTGCGTTTTCTCCAACGGTCCACCTCCCCGCCCGGCTTCCGATATGTGCGGTGCATTGCCAAGGCCTCCGGTACAGACATTACGTGCGAACACGTCGTATACGCCATGAAAATTCACTTGCCCAGCCAACAAGTGCCACCTCGAGGTCGGCAGCGATCTACCCGGGGATGAGGAGATAACAAGTCGCCGAGACTGTTGGATTTTCGAGTGCTCTTCACATAGCAGAGACTCTGCCTCGGGCACTTCAAGTACGTGATCAGCCTTCATACCCAATTTTCAACCCCCTATTTCTGAAACCGCCAAATGAACTTCGGCCATGTGGGTGGTAGACACGTTACGCGATGACCCCGCCCGCCTGCTGGGTCTCCGTTTGACAGCGCAATAATCTTGCTCCCGGGCACAAATTTATGTTGGGCACATCTTAGTATCAAGTTTTCTATTGTAGTGTCTAAAGTTCCCAGCCGCTTTCATATAGGAGGCCGGTGACTGCGGGTTTCCTCGGCTCGCTCGAGTCCCTGTCATGGTTGTCAACGACGGCATCCTCCCCAAGACATTGGCAACGACGGGTCCCCCACGCCAGTAATTGACAAACAGCAATGGACCAAGCCTTTTCGAACGGAATCTGAAGGCGAGGGAGTCCGCAGCGCCGAGATGGATAGAAGCCCCTCGCCAACGTGATGGTGATTGACCCCGAGGCCATGCGTCCCCTTACCCGCCCATGACCCCTTTCACCTTACAGCTTCGTTAGATGTCTTCACCCTAGTTCTCGTTTCAGCCCGAACTAAGGCTATTCCACGATGGACGTCAAGCTATTGGGATGGCTGCGGTTTCATTGGTCCCGTAACCTGAAGCACACAATCGTAGGACCCATGTCAGCATAGGAGGTGAATTTGTTTATCTTTCGGATTCGGTCCGCCCATATGTATATCCCCGGTACGGGTGCTATACCATGTCTTCCGCCTTCTTGTGCCAACATTGGTACGAGTCGCAGTCGAGACGGTGCCCCACCGAAGATCCGCACCATATTCGCAAACAAGCGTAGCGGTTCTCAGAGGATTTGTGGATTACGCCTTCTGGCATGGTCCTTCACCGGGCGGGGCGCGCGCCGCACGACCCTGGATGGCAGGGCGGCGCCCGCGTGCCTGCGTAGCATGAATGGGGGCGTCTCTCACAAGGCACCGCGCGGGAGTCGACAACGCGATCCATGCATGCACGCATTCATTTGAATTTGAATACACTCTTTAGTCCTGCGCTCTGGTTGCAATCAAGAATGCCCACGGATTTGTGGTCAATTTCCAGCAGCTACCACCTGCCTTGATCACCGACTTTCCAGTGAGCACGTTGGTTAGGGGAATAGAATTTCATTGGGGAAGCATATGGTAATGTAGTCATCGACGGGGCCAAGAACTTCCGAGTGAGATGATCCTGGCGGGCGATATACTAGGCAAGGATCGTTCATATATGTCACTGTTGACTTTTGCTTTTGTCGCCTTATTTGACACTTCAAGTCGGGGGTATCGTGCTTGTGGCTCTTGCGCCATAGTATACTCAATAAACGCCTTACGCTGAGAACACGAGCTCACTGTACCGTGATTTCGTCGGGAACACTCTGACGCCGATGACATGCCACGCATGGAGTACCGCATGAGGCCGACAGCGCCAGCCTCCCTAACAGCCCTATAGATCTCGGTGTCAGTGGAGGACCGCCACCCAGGGTTCCTGAACAAAGTCCTACCCGTTCACCCCGACGCGCGAATCTATGATATTTCGGGATTTCCTGTGAGGATGATGCCGGTTATTGTGGACCTTCCCGGAGCTGCACTGGAGCGGCCCAGGGATTCATCTTAAACTGTTGACATACACTGATGTAAACCAGAGGTCCCAGCAATACCTGATACCGAGATCGCCGGCTGTGAAAGACATGCGCCACGACACGCGGGCACAGCGTACTAGGCGCTGACTTTGGTGCCCTTGTGGTACGAGGCCCGTGTCCGTCTAACTGTGCATCGGGCTGCGGACGGTAAGGCAGTTGCACCTCGCATGGCTCCCTATAGACTCCCGACGGTTCTCCGCCGTCGGCCGTTGCGATATCCACGTGGGAATGCTGCGCATGTGAGTGTTTGACACGGACTAATGACACTGATAGACAGGGATGTAGGAGCAGTCAGTGATAGTGGCCAAGATACGACCGAAATGGTAGCACCGCTCGTGCTGTGTCACCTTGCGTCAATATCTGATGGTGAAAGAAACATGCGCACCGTGACACGCCGTCACCCCCTAGAGCCTGCGTTGGCTGACAGTAGCCCAGTTCCACCTTCGTGGTCCTGTTCCTCAACCTGCGCAGGTAAATGAAATTCTGAGAGAAACAATGCACCCGCGGATCTTTGGGGGAGCCAATCCAGTCGGTGCACAACAGAGCTGGACATCCGCTCATTACTTACACTTATGGAAAGTAAAACGAAACCCCCCCCCCCCGAAGGTCTGAGAATGTCTTGCCCTTCAATCTTTTCAAGTTCTCGTGAATAGAAGTTGAGATGCCTGGGACTAGTGATCATGATGGTTGTGTTCAACGGACACACGACAAAGGGCTGGCCACCAGCACGACAAGAGCACGTGCCCTGCCAGTATTTTCTACGCGACAAGCACAGCCACGGCCTCTCCATTTAGGGCAATTACAGGCTCCGGTCGCACTCACTTCTCGCCACAATCACCTATTGTTGAGTATGCGCACTCCTGCATTTCGACGCGCTTTCATCCTACTGGCAACGCGGTCCAATACTATTTTTGGTGCACGTGGGGTCAGCACTATTCGCGACTTATCAGTTAGACGTCAAATGCAAGACCCTATAAACTCGATGCCAACCCATCGACCCCGGATACCCCTCGGGGTGTAGCGTCACGCCCGATCATCATATTCCCGCCATTAGAGAGACTCACAGGGCGTTTCAAAAGCAAGTCACGGAGAACCCTCGGTAAGTGCCCCGTGGAATAAAATTTATGATGAATCTCAGAGAAGGCAGCTAAGTGCAAGTTTCAACACTACATTTGTACTAATAAAGCGCCCATCAACGAATGAATTCTACTTACTATTCTGATAGGACAATGAGAACATCCATCTTGGAGTCGAATCCATGGGCTATGACTGGAGAAAACTTCTGGTAGCCCGGTATATCATCATATCATGCAGGGTCATGGAGGCACTTCATGATAGAATCCGTCCGTACACCTTGCGCAGAGAACCCTTTTTCATCGCCTCTCAACAGATTGTGCGTATCTGTGCGCCCAGCCGGCATACAGATAGTGCTTCCACATCTATAGCATGCTGCTCGGCATGTTCCTCAGGGCCAGCGGCGTCCCGTGGCCATCTTTCGGAGTGCTGACGCTTTGTGTCGCGTTCTCCCGTCGAAAATAGATCCTCGAGCGAGCACTGTAAGTCATATAGATGTTCTGTGCCTCTCACATGATTGCCCAATAGCCACCACCTACCCATTAACAGTCTGACTTAACCCCTCAACCTAAATAAGCATATCTCTATATATGCTGTAGGTGTATCCCTACCAAACATCAATTCTATTTGTATTTCAAAGACACATGGACACTTCGAGAAGAGAGGTAAGCCGAACAAGATCGGACTTATGGTACGTAAATGCTTCATTTGCTCCCCAGAGGGACGCGCGGTTCCCCTAGTGACATTCTACCTAGAACAATGGCCTCGGGTTCATCATCTGAGAGTCCCGCTCCACTTCCTGCACCACGGGGTTTTCGCAGGGACCTCACAGATGTAAACAACGCCTCTTCCCTCCGAGATTCTTCGGCCTAAGCTTGAAACATAGCGAACCCCACCCCCGAAATAACTTTGGTAATCTTCCTAGTATCACGCAGTCACTGCCTTCAGTCACGTCCAGCTTCTGACTAATATCTTCTCCAGCGCCATATGGCAAGAAATACATTACGGCGGAATGACTAGGGTCCTCCCCCGCCGCAGTCATCCTGCGGGATGGTGGTCTTGTGTACTAGCCATATGTTATCTTTAGACCTATGCATCGCATCTACAGTACAGCCTCAGGACCACTCCGCAGCGTCTCGCGGGCTTGGTCGGGTTGTAGGCGTCCGTGGACCCTTCGACCAGTGCTCCAGGTATGCGTAGTCCCATTGGTCTTCCTATGACTCGTCCTTAAAGTTTGCTCATCCCGAAGGCCTTCGAATTGGGAATTTCTCCAACAGATTATTCAGTCGTGCACACTAGAACGGCACAATTAGCTTCTAGCCAAGTTCGCTCCATAGCATCATATCTCTTGCGAGATGTTTTGCAAGACGCTTGCTGTCCTTTCCATTTCCAGATCCCAGATTCGCAAGCCCGAGGGCGGCTTACATAGGCCGCTGATCACACGTGCTGGCGCCATCCTGAGCACCCACGAAGCGCTTACAAAGTGCTCCCCATCTCGCGGCTCGCCCCACTGCCACCGCATTCTTCGAAGTCTACAATTGAAACCGGTGCGCCCCGGGAAAACCCCACAGGACTCCCCGTCCTTACTCAGATCAGCGCCCGGCGGGCCCATCGATTTCCGATACTACCCTCGGGAGCCCGAGCTGGAACGCCACCCCATCGCACAAGTGACACAGATCATCCCCACGGAGCAGGCGAGTGCGCACTGACCGCTTCTCAGACCTCGTGCGGAGCACGCGGGTTTACGCGATGCCCGCATCTACGATATAAGTTCGCAAGGCGGGGTCCACAAGCCACCCATCACGACCTAACACTCGTGCATTGGGCTTTTACTAGCCCTCCCCCCCTCCCCGCAGCAGATCTCGAACCACATCCACCCAGTTGACACCCAAATGGCACCGATCGTACCTCCGTTCACGGCTGAGACCGCGCTGCAGAAGGTCAAGGTGGCGCAGGACCTGTGGAACACCAGGAACCCCGAAAAGGTCGCACTAGCATACACGGTGCGTCTCCACCGTCGGCCCTCCTCGGATCCAGCTGATGTTGTTCGCCCTGACCTGACCTGCGGGTAAGTAGCCCGACACGATCTGGCGGAACCGCGACAGGTTCCTGAAGGGCCGCGAGGAGGTCGTCCAGTTCCTGCGCAAGAAGTGGGAGAAGGAGAACGGGTACCGCCTCCGGAAGGAGCTCTTCGCGTTCGCGGACAACAAGATCGCCGTCCAGGTACGCAGACGCGGCTTTTCGCGCGCGCCCGGGTGCCTCCGTCAAACTCACGCTGTCGCGGTGTCCGTCGCAGTTCTTCTACGAGTGGTTTGAGAGCAAGCCGGACGGCACGAAGCAGTGGTACCGCTGCTACGGACTCGAGGTGAGTGTCGTACGACGCGTTAGACCATCATCCTTCTCATACTGGCCTTTCCGTAGGACTGGACGTTCAACGAAGACGGTCTCATGCGGAAGAGACAGATGAGCGGGAACGATGTGCCCATCTCTGACGAGGAGCGCTGGTTCAAGGACGGCGTCGACGTGAACTCATTCCCCATCGCTGAGAAGCACTTGTAGTCGAAGCAAAGCTGTATTTTTGTAGCATATCAATCACCTTCATTCTGTCCATGACCTTAAAGTCTGATGAACTCCCCGCGCTACACTCAAGGGTCACAAGGGCGTGCCAAGGGCCAATGCGTAAATACAATCCAAGATGTCCGTGAATATATAGTATAGAAACACAACACGACACAAATAGTACATGTACTGTTAGCAGAAACGCGACGCGACAACGATACGACGGAACAGGGTGAGGCGTAATCATGTGTGGGGTGCATACGTCAGAGGCCTAGCCTAGCGCGTGGATGTGAGTGAGACGACGAGCAAGTGAGTAGACGACCACGACAAGAAAAAAGCAAGATGCGCAACGGAGCGCAGCGAATGAAGACGCAGAAGGCGTGTGCAAAGTCGCACCCGCCCCCCGGCGAGCCTACAGCCTCCCCCCAAATCCTTCCGACCCAACCAAACGGACGTCATAACATACACCAAAAACATACCGTGGGCCTCGCGCACGGCGGACCGCGCGCCGCGCGTGGCATGCCAGTCTGCATCCGCTTCCCAGGCAAGGCACGGCGCGGCACGAGGTCCCCTTGTGATCCCCCGTGGCCGCGCCGCCTTGCGTCCCCCCACCCGCCTCCGGCCACGACATCCACCTCCACCCCCCCTTCTCCCGCACTCATCCATCACATCTCCATCTCCATCTCCATCCCGTCCCACTCCTCCTCGATCTTCCCCGCGCCCATATGGCTCTTCCACCCGCGCGACGTGAAGCCGAACTGGCCCACCCCGTGGTCATGGTCGTGGTCGTGCTCCCCCTCGCCCTCGACGTCGACGTACTCGCTCCCGTCGTCCGCCATCTCCACGCTCCCGCTGCGGCTGCGACTGCGGCTCGCGGAGCGCAACGACGACCGCGGCAGGCTCCACCCGCCCGCGCCGTCCGAGAACGAGCGGCCGAGCCCCGACGCCGCGTACGACGCCGCAGACGCGGACCCCGCCGACGAGCGGAACGACGACTGCGCGAACCCGAGCGACACCGGCGAGCTCCACGCGTCCGACACCGACGCCCCGCTCACGAACGAGTACGCGCCCCCGTCCGCCGCCGGCCGCGCCCCCGCCGCCGGCACGGGCATCGGCGCCGACCTGTGCGCGTGCGGGCCGCTGCCGGGGACGCTGCTGCTCGCGCGGATGGGGATCGCGCGGGCGTCGAGGGGCTCTGGGGTGCCCGAGTGGGTGGGCACGCCGACGACGCCCGGGCGGACGTGCGTGATCGTGAGGGACCCGCCCGAGGAGGCGGGGATGGCGTAATCGTGCATACGGGGGCCCGCCGAGGGCGAGCGCCCCATGCTCGTCGCCGTGCCGGAGCGCGAGCCTGCGCCTGAGCTGACGCTGGATGACAAGAGGGACGGGGCAGGGACGGAACTCGACACAGGGTATGTAACAGGTTGGTCGAGGGATGCTGAAACAGAGGCGGATCGGTGCTTCTGCGCCGACTTCGTGTCGTGGATGATGTTGGCTTGATCCGGGGGTGGGAGGAGGCCGCCGGATAGGAAAGATGGCCAGAGGGAGCGGTCTTCGGGGAGGGAGGTGCCCCCGGATGCAGAGGGCGCCAGGTGGGAGAGGATTGCCGCTGCCTAAAAGAAGTCAGTTGGGGTCATCAGACGGTTCAGTCTGTAGCACACTCACCTCCAACAGCTGCACCTGTTGGTGCTTACTGAGAAGGAACTTCGACGCTTCACGCCAGTGTGGAGAATGTTCCCAACGGTGCTTGATCAGGCAGGAAGGATGGCGGTATACCTATGTAAAGCAGGTCAGTATTCCGGCAAATCGTTCAAGAACGCGACACTATTCGTGTAAAGGCTATCGCAATCAGCAGCGTGCATAAAGATCACCACAAGCGACGCAGTGAGACGAAATCCGAGCCAAGGGAATCTCCGAGGCGAAGCGTGAGGGAACTGACCTTGGAGCAACTCTCACACTTGAAGATCGTTCCTCTCTTCTTCCCCGACTTGGTGACACTGATCCCAGCATTGTTAAGCTCCGCCTTCGCCATAGGCGCCAAGGACATGTCCTCCGGAACAACCTCATCATCCTTAGATTCCACCTTCGGGGAAGGGCCGGACGCCATAAGACCGCTTGCGGACGTGAACGAGGTGGCGGCATGGGGGATGCCGGGGGGCGGTGGGGAGCCTGAAAGAGAGAGTGTTGCGAGGGAAGACAACGTCGCAGCGGCATTGTGCAACAAGGCTGGGCTAGAGACGAAATGTTTGATTGACTGTGATAGTGTTCATAGAGCAGGGAGCACGCACGAAGGCCGACTATTCGCCTCCCTCGCATCACTTATCCTCCGCCTCGCCTGCCCCGTAGATGACATTCGACGATGTCTCAGTGCGGCGTGGGCCTTGGAGGTTCCGCCAACCGAGCTTGGAGCAGCGCCGAGGCTGCTGGGACCATTGTAGCTACCGGGAGCGAAGGCGACGTCTGGAGGAGATTCTCCGGGGGTAGGAATATGACGGGAGGCGGCGGCGGCCTCAACGAGGGAGAAGAGGCCCGGACCAGTTGCACCCATCTTTGAGGGAGAGTGGTTTAAACGAGAGAGAAGAAGATAAAGGTGGGAGTACATACGGGTGCAGCCGTATCCGCGGTGTCGCCCATTGTAGAAGACTTGGGACTTAGAATGGAGGTGAAAAGTGGGGATAGATAGAGAAAGGGAAAGTAGGATAGAGATACATGGGTTGGAGAGCGTGAAAGCTTGTCACATTGGGTACTCAGCAGCGAGCAGCCATGGTGGACGAGGACAAGGACGACGGCCTCGGACAGTCACGTCGCCAGCGCCCTCTGCTCGTCCCCCGGCTTTCAAAGTCCGCCCAAATTCACTAGACCGCCATATAAGGCAATACCCCGCCCCTCGAAGCAGCCGGCCTAGACTGTTATAGACCGGGGCCCCACGACGTGCATGCTCGTGCCTTGAGCCCCCTCATTATGCAGCACAGCAGCCCACATATTTGAATGAAGCGCATAACCGCGCGAATGCACTGCTGAAGGGCTTCCCTCGGGCGGTCTGAGCGGCCTAAATGTTTAATGGATAGCTGGCGCGGCGGTGTTTCAGCCGGACAACTTAACAAGGCAAACCCTGCCGAAATTGACCGCGTTCTCGTTACGGGGCGCATATCCAGATGTCCATACAGCTTGGAGGGAAGCCGACGTCTACAGAGCCCGCAAATGTGGGGCGGGGTGGACCGCCTGCTCGCTCCCGGGCGTTCGTCGGAGCTCCCTCGGCGAGGGCCCATGACCCCTGGTAAGCGCGCTGAGTCAATCATGGGCCGAGTCGGCAGGCGCGCTACGCAATCGAAACACCAGGCGGATGGTACCTTTGTCAAACTCTTGTACGCCGGACTATAGCTGCTATCAAAAAGCCTTGTAGTGAGGCATAGAAGCCCCCGCGGCAGCCTATGGGAAGGCCAGAATTTGTCAGATTTTGAGGATCGACTGCACGAGCGGCGGAGCGTGTGGCTTCCACTGCAAGCGGACCGAGGGAGGACGTGAGGTTTGCGGGGACGAACATAGCGGCGTCAAACTTGGTGAGTCGGTGGGGAAGCCAGGCCTGCGCCGGAACAGGATGCAGAGCGTACGCGCATGCGCTTCTGCCAATCGGCCCTATATATCCACACTCCCATACTTTTCCTCTCCGTCTCTTGATCCTCGCCCCGCCCCTGCCCTCTCATGCGCAATCCGTTCCATCCTCCCCCGGCCCCTCCAGCTTTCGCCCAGGGGGAGCTCGTCCCAGAGACCAAGGCCGGGTAAGTCACTACGTCATCGCGGCTGTATGCACGGTGTAGCGGTCTTGGCGCTTGCTCGGCTTGCCACTCGCCACCATCCCATTGCCAAGCACACTGCGAGCATCGGACACGCTTAACCTTCCTTCGCCACACAGGCCTCTGTCAAGGCTCATCTTCTCTTGGCTCGACCCTTTTCTGTCCGTTGGCTTTTCGCGTCCTCTAGAGAAAGAAGGTGCGTACACCTCGCGGCCGGCGTGACTCGACCCTTCGCTCAATGCTGCGCGTTTAGACTTCTGGACATTGCCTGACTACCGCTTGACTGGACACCTCACCGAGCGCGTAGAAAGGACGTTTTACAAGCGATGCCCTCCAGAGGAACGACCTGCGTTCATCCGAGAGAGCCAGGAGGGAGCTGAGCCGAACTCCGGCATCCCCGACGAGGACGTGTCCCGCCAGTCCTCGCGGTCCACAAAGACGCCCAGGAACGAGGCGTCGAACATGGGGGAGAAGACATCCCCGGAACGGTCCAGTGACGAGAAGGTGCACGAAGAGCCTCTGACAAAAGCAGGGAAACCAAAGAAGCACGATGCTAACCTGGGCATGGCACTTCATAATGTCTTCTGGGTTGAGTGGTGGACTGCTGGAATCTTCAAACTGATCTCCGGTATGCGCCCAGTAATTCTTGGAGCTTTTGATTGGACTTTCACTGAGCGAGGTCTGTCCAGATACACTCAACACGACCACACCGCTTGTGAACCAGGTCCTCCTGAACTGGCTGACGGCGTCGTACATTTATCTTCGCGCGAGCGAGGAGGAACGTGCCGCCGCCGGATTGCAGAAACCGCAAGGCATCGGTTATGGCATTGGTCTTGCGTTCGCCATCTTCAGCATGCAAGGTGTGTCATTTTTCTCTGCCTTTTTGTTATAGGTTTAACGTGGCTTCTCAGAGGTCTCTAGTCTGGTTCGTTCTTCGTCGTTCCGCCGCTGGGCGAACCGCTAATTCTCGCCCCATAGCTAGCCAATCATTACCAGATGTGTGCGTACACTTCCCTACCCGAGTCGGTGCAAACTAAAGCCGGAATATTTTAGTGGCCATGACGAACGGTCTATGTCTGCGGACCAGTGTAAGTGACACCTTCGCGTGCAACGTGCTGCTCTTCCTGACTCGATTTCCGCAGCTCATCGGCGCTATCTTCCGCAAGTCTCTGCGCCTCAGTGGCAGGGCTCGCATGAAGCATAGTGTCGGTCAGATCACTACTATGATCTCGACGGACACTGCAAGGCTTGACCGCAATAGTTGGACCCTTCATAAGTATGTGCCACTGTTCGTGTATTCGGCATATGCGTATTGACTGTATTCAGTTTGTGGATTGCCCCTATTCAGGTGCGTACACAGGGCTCTCCTTTCTTGAACATTGTGCATTGACATGGCATGGGCACATTCATTTTCAGATCGCTCTCGGCATTGGTCTACTCATACGGAACGTACGTAAAATCGGTGGTGTCTAATATTTTTGCTCACGACTGTGACGCTCTGTAGATTGGTGTAGCAGCTCTAGTCGGCCTTGCAGTACGTCTCGGGAACCGCGAACTGCCCTCCGTCGCTCAATACCTTGCACGTTCCAGGTCCTCCTGATCGGTTTCCCGATCCAGCTCGCCCTCGCTCGCATCATGTTAAACCAGCGCAAGAAGGGTGTGGTGTTGACAGATCAAAGAGTCCGCATGACAAGCGAGGTTAGCCTACTCCCACTTTGATGTCTAACAATAACACTCAACCTCTGTCATTGTAGGTTCTCTCGGGGATCCGGCTTATCAAATACTACGCATGGGAGTCATTCTACGGCCACCACGTCGGCGAGCTGCGCGACAGGGAAATCCGCACCATCAGGCGCCTCGCGTAAGTACTCTCCTTCCCGCAGTGGGCCCGGGTGTGTGCGTTGAATTGACTTCCGGACCCGCCAGCGCTGCGCGGTCCACACTCATCGGCGCCGTCACCGTCGTCCCCATCATCGCAGCCGTCCTGTCAATCGTAGGTTCTGCAGAAGCCCGAGCACTCCACACCTTCTAACGCGCGCGCGACAGGTGACATACGCGCTGAGGAACGGCAACTTTAGCCCCGCCATCGTGTTCAGCTCGGTGCAGTTCCTCGGGGTGAGTCCGCAGCGCGCGCACTCGCTTCCAGCCGAGCGCCGACTAACTTCGCTTCGTCCAGATCATCCGCGCGCCGCTCACCTTCCTCCCGCTCGTGCTCGCGTCCGCGACGGACGCGCTCGTCGCGCTCCGCCGCATCTCTACTTTTCTGCGCGCGGAGGAGCTCGCGGTGCCGTACTCGGTCGACGCGGGCGCGGACGCGGCGGTCGCCGTCGACGGCGACTTCACGTGGGAGACGGTGCGCAAGGACGACGGCGCGCCGCCCAAGCACGGCCGCGCGAGTCCGGCCGCCAAGGAGAAGGCGAAGGAGGCGGAGAAGGAGAAGCGGCGGAGCAGGGGGAAGAAGGGGGACATCTTGCCGACGTCGACGCCGCCTGGGGAGCGCGAGAAGGGCAAGGAGGCGGAGGACGAGAAGCCGTTTGCGCTCAACGGGGTCAAGCTGAGCGTTCCGAAGGGCGCGTTCGTGGCTATTGTGGGTCGGGTTGGCTCAGGCAAGGTGCGTGCATTTAGCGTAAGTCAAACCGATCTAGCTGCTCATCGCTGTATACGCTTCGTAGAGTTCACTGCTCCAGGCGCTTATCGGCGAGATGAGGAAAACTCGTGGAGAAGTAAGTATCGACCGTTTGTGATTACTGCTTTTATCACTGATGACGGTCCAACAGTGCGTTTTCTCATCCACAGCCGCATACGTCCCCCAGACAGCTTGGATCATGAACGCAACTCTCCGGCAGAACGTCATTTTCGGTCAAGAGGAAGACGAGACCAAGTGCGCCTATTATTGTTAGTTCAGCTCCCGCACCTCCTCACATGCCACCCCACAGGTTCCGTGAGATCATCAAAGCCTGCTGTCTCGAGCCCGATCTCGATATGCTTCCGAACGGGGAGGAGACCGAAATCGGCGAGAAGGGCATCAACCTCTCGGGCGGGCAGAAGGCCCGCGTGTCGCTCGCGCGTGCGGCGTATTCGGACGCCGAAATCGTGCTTATGGACGACTCGCTCAGCGCGGTTGACGCGTATGTCGGCAAGACGCTCCTCGACACGCTTCTCCTCCACGGCCCGCTCGCGGACAAGACGCGGGTGCTCGTCACGCATGCGCTGCATGTTCTCGACAAGACGGACTACATCTACGTCATGGACGAGGGTGCAATCGTCGAACAGGGCACATACGCTGTGCGTGACGTTCCCTACCTCTCCGTACTAAGCTCTTCGCTAATCGGAATGGGGTTCGCAGGACCTAATGGAGAATGGCCGGGCGTTCTCGCGTCTTATGGAGGAGTACGGGAGCCTCGAGAAGCAGGAGGAAGACGCTGCTGCTGTCGCGGCGAAGAAAAAGAAAGCAGCGGATGCGAAGGAGTTGGCCGCCAGCGCGTCCCCGGACAGACCGCTCGTGAAGACAACACAAGCGTTGATGCAGGACGAGGAGCGGCTCACAGGAGCGGTGTCGTGGTCTGTGTACACGAAATACTTCAACTACGCGGGAGGGGTCCTTATGTTCCCGCTGGTCCTGCTGTGGATCACGCTGGCGCAGGGTGCACAGGGTGCGCATCGTTTCTTTTATATGTGCGCTGAAAATCTGGTGCTGAATGGCTGGCACAGTTGGAAACACCCTCTTCCTGGGATTCTGGACGTCGGAGACCATTCCGGGGTTCACACAATCAGACTACATTGGGACGTACACCGCGCTCGGCGTTGCGAGCGGTATCTTCTCGTTTATACTCAGTTTGACTATCAGGTCAGTCTGTATTACGAGCTGTTCCTAGAGGTGCTCTGACCATGTCCGCAGTATGGCGAGCTTGACTGCAGGCTTGCAAATGTTCAAGGACGCATTTACGACTGTGATCCGCTCTCCTGTCTCGTTCTTCGACACCACTCCCCTCGGTAAGATCTTAGTTCACGGATACCCCACCGTCCTAGGCTAACACTAAGGGCAAGGTCGGATCATGTCCCGTTTATCCAAGGATCAAGACACAATTGACACGGAATTGTCAATGATCGCGTACCAGGTATGTATTAAAGTGGACTGATATCGAGATGTTCTTACCTCATTGACCTTTTCATAAAGTTATTGTACACTGCGAGGTTGGTGCATTCACCTCATTTACAGCTTTTCTCAAAACTTATACCTTCTCAAGCTCTGTCGTAGGGACTGCTGCGCTGGTGTTCTACACCTTCCCGTACCTTGGTATCATTTTCGTGCCAATGATCATCTTCTACTACATGGCGGCTCTCTACTACCGCGCAAGCTCTGTCGAGACGAAACGTCTCGATTCGTTGCTGCGATCTCTCCTATACGCGTCTTACTCTGGTGAGTCTCGGAAATTAAGGGACTTGTCTTGCATAGCTCACCCTACCTGCAGAAACTCTCACGGGGTTGAGTACTGTCCGAGCGTACCATTCCCAGGCAAGCCTCCTCGCGAAGAGAGTGGTATAGGTTTATTCATGGGTGGAATTCCACAGGACCGTTTCGTGAGCAAGTCCAACGAAAGCCTAGATCAAGAGAACCGCGCCTATTATATGACCATCGCTATCCAGCGATGGTTGGGTGTTCGCCTTGACATATTGGGCAACATCCTCATTTTGGGCATCTGTCTCTTCGCCGCTGGTTTCCGAGGATCAGTGGACCCTAGCAAGATCGGTGTCGTCTTATCATACACGCTGAGCAGTGCGTACCCTGAAACACGTTCTTTTTGCCGTCGACATTGACCACACGGACCTTCGCAGTCACGCAGATGTTCTGTACGTCGTCACTATTTCCGCACATTCTAACGCCGACGGATTCTGACACGGGTTGCGATGGCAGCCACGATGGTGTCCACATATGCCCAGAACGAGCAAAACTTCAATGCGGTGGAGCGGATTCTTTATTACACGGAGCTACCAAAAGAAGGGGATACGACCACGCCGAATGACCCGCCAGCCTCATGGCCGGAGTCGGGGGAAATCAAGTTCAAGGATGTGGAGATGGCGTACCGGCCTGGGCTGCCGAATGTGCTAAAGGGCGTCACGTTTGACGTCAAGCCTGGAGAAAAGGTGTGTCTCCATGGTGCCCGGCGCGCTGTCCCGGGGTTAAGTAACTTTGGATACGATAGGTGGGAATCGTTGGCCGCACGGGCGCTGGGAAGAGCTCTCTGCTCCAGGCGTTGTTCAGGATCGTAAACATCGGGGCGGGGATGATCGAAATCGACGGGCGGAACATCTCAGAGATGGGCCTGGACGTGCTCCGGTCACGCCTTGCACTCGTTCCACAGGACAGTTTGCTATTCAAGGGCACGCTGAGAGAAAACCTGTGCGTTGTGTGGGCAGGAGATGTTACGTGAACGCAGAATTGACCACACCATTATCAAATAGGGATCCTCAAAACACGAGGACGGACGCGGAGCTGCTTGATGCGTTGAGGCGAGCCTGGCTATTACCGAAGGAAGGGATTGCGGTCGATCCGACCACGGAAGCCAAGTTCAGCTTGGATTCCGCAGTCAACGACGAAGGTATGTGTCCCAGGCATCCGCACCTTCCTTTGCCGTCGGCGCTCATCCTTCGGATTGCGGCACACAGGGTCAAACTACAGCGCGGGCGAGAAGCAGCTGCTCGCGCTGTGCAGGGCGTTGGTGAAGAATTCACGTATCATCGTTCTCGTAAGTGACGTCTGGGACGCGCTCCCCGCCCGTGTCACGTTCGCTCGCTGACGACAAGGGCACCCTAACCCCCATCAGGATGAAGCGACGAGCAGCGTCGACGTAGAGACGGACGCCAAGGTGCAGCGCACGATCCAGGCAGAGTTCTCAACATCAACCCTGCTGTGTATTGCACACCGACTGAATACGATCGGTGCGTCCCTACCTCCTAAGTCCCTGCACCCCCCCCCCCCCTACGCCCACCGCC
>FTLJ01000657.1:0-42540 GCA_900155495.1 Porogramme epimiltina
TGGTACATAGCTTGCGTATTCCGTGGTGCAGGGTTTGTAATAAACGTCTTGTAAAACCATTGTAGATCAGAATATATCACAATCAGGCTTGCGTTGTAAAACCGGCACGATGCACCCGAGCACGTGCCCGGGGTTCTCGGAGTGCCTCCCCGCCGCGCGCCTACCGCGCGCCATCCCGCCGCCCGCTCGCCGCGCCCGCCCTCCTGCCCGCCGTGCGCGCTGTGGCTGTGCTATACCTAGTCCCTGTCCCCGAAATTCGTACCGGGGCCAATTCAGCTCAGATACAAAGCACACTAGCTTATATTAGTGTGCTTTGTATTCGCGCTTCGTAGTATATAGAAACCAGGCATGGAAAAGGGCTTCTAAAGCTAGTAGCACCGCTTATAGATCCAGTAATGGCTGCCTGGTTCATGCACGGGTTTCTTTCAGAGTGGCTTGTGGAGGGGTGGGATAGTTATACGTATTAAATAGCTACAAAAGGAGCCACTTTGTGCACTATTTGACCCAGTGGTTCTGGAGATGGGGGATGTGCTCCTCCTGGGTCTGGGGAGGAGGAGGCAGCACCCCATCTCGGCCATTTCTCATCCGTTTCCCTTCGTTCTTTTTTCCACCGTTAGATATGTAGTAATAGACTCACGTAAAGTGGTTACTCGTGGGGGGACGGCTAATCTCCATCCTCAACAGTATATTTGATGGCTCAGCCACATCCTATTTACATACCCCCCTTCAGCACAAGAATTGAGTGTAAATCGGGCGCTCCATATATTATTCTATGCGCATAGAGCTCCTAAACAACCCTTCCAAGTTTTAGGGTTATCGCTCCAGCGGATCTTGTTCAAAGTGGTTATCAGCTCTCGCCCCCCTCAGCCTAGCTGGGCATATAGGGTGCAAAAACATACCACAGGTCTGCACAGCAGCTCCAGAGCTTGGGTACCTACTATTGACATGCAGGGTATGTAGAGGAAGTGATATTTTGGTGATTCAAGTAGTTTACTGGGCCTAGAAGGGGCGGGAAGAGGATAATCTGAGGTGGGGTCCTGTTTTGTGAGCAGCAATTCACGGATTCTTGTGCCCAGCATGGGCTGGATGTGGTGGCTGATGCCACTTTTCGACAGTTTTAGCCACTGCTCCCCTGATTCTTGCCCGTTTTACTTGGTTCCTTTTGCATCGTTTAGCTATTGCACATCGGTATCATATCCGGGTATTACTAGATACATCCAGAATGCATGTAATATATAGAAGAGGTAGACATTTCCGCTTGGCTGGCGCATCAAAGACAATGTGCAGGACGAAGATAAATTGTCCCCTGGTAAGTGAATGGCTAACATGGCTACAATAGTGTATGCCTACAAGAGGAAAGAAGAACGAAGCCAAACGGACGAGAAACGGCTGAGATATGGCACTACTTCCTCCCCATGACTCCCCGGGAGGAGCACATCACTTTTTTCTGGAACCACTGGCTCAAATTGTGCGCAAAATGGCTTGTTTTGTAGCTATCAAATACATATTACTATCCCACTCCTCCACAAGCCATTCCGAAAGAAACCCGTGCATGAGCCAGGCATCCATTACTAGCCATATATGGTGTACTACCAGCCTGTATACACCATTTCTATGCCCATTATCAGCCTGGTTTCTGTTTAATACAGAGTTCACATATAAACCGCACTAATAGCGATTAGTTTGGCGTGAATCCGAGCTGAATTGAACCCAGTACGAATTTCGGGGACAGGGACTAGGTGTAGCACAGCCACAGCGCGCACGGCGGGCGGGAGGGCGGGCGCGGCGGGCGCGGCGGGCGCGCGGCGGGATGGCGCGCGGTAGGCGCGCGGCGGGGAGGCACTCCGAGAACCCCGGGCACGTGCTCGGGTGCATCGTGCCGGTTTTACAACGCGAGCCTGATTGTAATATATCCTGTTCTACAATAGTGTCACAAGACCCCATTGTATTTCAGAGAGTATCACAATTAAGTTTTACAACGAGTTCTACAGCAACTACCAGGGTGTTATTACAAACCCTGCACCACGGAATACGCAAGCTATGTACCAGGTTCGTGGGGTTTTGTATTACAATCATGGAAGCCAGCGTTGCCACGACGTGGTTGGGCAGAAGTGTGCGCAGTAGCAAGCTTCGCATTTCATTCGCTACAAGGGAGAGCGGTCGGGGCGGAGTTGTGGTTGGCGTACCGCTGAGGGAAATATCATTTGCACATCTCAGACAAGGAGCGCGGCGTTCCGTGGTGAATGGATTTATCGCTTGGTACGGCGGCTGAAGTGGTCTCAGTCCGAGCGGCCTTCACACAGTTTCGAGTGAATATTAAATTGGAGTGTATTCGTATATTCTCAGGCGGAACGAGGCGTGTACAGGGTTACTAGCGCTAAGAGAAGGAATTGTGGCGGACAAGTCGATCAGGACGAGTCTCTATAGATACACTACGGGCAATGTCCGGAATCATTCAGGGTATAGCTGTGATACAGAGGACGGGCGTCGGAAAGATGATCGTCTCATGAAGCTTGAACGTCTAGTGGCGATTCGAGCCCAGAGGCCTACTATGGTATGGAGGCGGGCGAGACGTGCGGGGATTCTCGTGGTGACGACGGTGGGGGTGGTGTTCCTTAACTGGACGGCTCCACGCAGAGTTGTCGTCGTCGAGCAGCTCGGCCGCTCCCTCCTGAGAATTCAAAGGGGACGTGTCAGCAACTCGATGGAGGGTTTAGGACAACGTTCAATCAGAGGCTTACATCTTGTGACTGAGTGGAGTTGCGATGACGCCGGGTACGCTTCGGACGCTGTGAGGTCGAAGACCTGCTCGGTGGGCGGGCCCACGCTGCGTCGTCATCCTCAAACATTTCCGCTTCGCTCTGCGAGCCTCGAGATGAGCGGGTGCAGGCGGGCGAACTATATTAAGTACTCACAGGTGAAATGCTCTCCCAGCTTGCAGCATTTTGAAGATAGGTACCGTTCTGTGAAGGAGGTAAGGACTTGAGCTAGTGAGGAATAGTTGGCTGCACTTACCCTATCGTCAGAATGGCGGCCAAATCGGCGGAAGAGGCCCTTAACCCTCAATTGGCGACTATCCTGTGTCTGCATAGTTCGTGTATCAGTAACTTGGAGAACATAGAACAGACGTTAGAAGACTCACGGTTTGCTGCGCGTATTGACGCAAGTCGATGCTTGAGGAAGAGTACATGGTGTGGACGATCTGTAGTGTGGCAAAGGGGAGTTGCAGTTATCAGATGGTGTTTGTTTGGATGATACTGGGTTGGATCCGCCCACAACCCCTCTTATATACCTCTGCGCCGGTCTTGGACCGATGCGTGCCAAGGTAACTGCGGGGACCTTCCTGCTGGGCGTGCGTTCGGCCCTGAGCTTTCTTTAGCCAAGGTGGGGCCACGGGTCGCACTGCCTCCAGCATAACATTGAATACCTCCGAGTGTCATGCAGCGTGCAGTTTGCGCTGCGCACTGACACATGCGTTACCATACCAGGCAAGTCTTTTGGAACGGCGTGCGGTCTCACGCCATCCGGTTACTTTCGCAGCGGCTCCCGACCCCTGGTTCCGGTGCCACTCAGTCTACGATGACGTTCTGCTGACGGACCATCCAGCAAATTGGACCTCGTAGATCCGACGCTGAACAAGAGAGGATATGACGTCGATCGGTGGAATGCCTCGTCCGAGAGGGTCTGTCGGGTGGTCTCCCCGAAACCGGCCGGGCCCATGTCGGCTTATAGGTCCTGCAGAATCATGTGAGAATGGCTCGTTAATAGCGGAGATGACTTACTGCGCATCTCCCCCCATCCTTCTTTCGCCATTTTCCATGCACCTTAGACCTAAGCCAGTCTCGGCGGGAACAGTGACACTATGTGGGGAAACACTAAAGTTTGTCTGCAACAGTGAGATTGTGTGTCTGCTTAGCGTTTCTTGGATCAGGAACACAGTATTGATTATCCGAGCCCCGCAGCAACGCAGCAAGAGCTCTTGGGGCTCCGTGAGACGGGATATCCCACACGTGTCACTTGCACAAGTATAGAAGACCGTTGAGAGACTTTCAGGCGTAGAGTGCCAAGAGCGGCCAAGGAAGCGGGGAGTGCCTGTCTTCACTCTCTACGAGACTTGTGTAGAGGTTCCTAGGGAACCATGTTGGCCGTCAGCGCGCAAAGGAACGCTCGTCGCCCTGTGGTCAATTTTTGGCGTTGAGTGAACATATGTCCAAATATGGGACTGTAG
This sequence comes from Porogramme epimiltina, assembly GCA_900155495.1. Classification (NCBI taxonomy): domain Eukaryota; kingdom Fungi; phylum Basidiomycota; class Agaricomycetes; order Polyporales; family Polyporaceae; genus Porogramme; species Porogramme epimiltina. Next base: position 4,229 of record FTLJ01000657.1, read on the forward strand.
ACGCTGGGACAGTGTCGTCTTCCCGACTGCTCCGGGCTGCTCCGAGGCTGTTCTTCGCTATCCCTCTTTGTCCTCTGGCAATGTGAACCAAGAGTTCCACGAGAGATCGATAGGTGTTTGTTTCCCGTTGCTGGTTGGCCCCGCGCGAGATCCCAGGTCAAGTTTCTAATGTTATCTACTAGTAAGTAATGCTCAATGCTCCAAACAAAGCTAGAGTTCTAATGTCCCGTCTTGTAGAATGATGAGTGTAACTGTTACTACTAGGGATGTAGCAAGTGTCGTAAAGCCTCCTGTCGTGGGGGCAAATCAAACTTCATGAGGGTCGGACTCCCAGGAGTGCTTCAGCGTGATGTCGGCAGTGCCAAAAGGTGGCGCCACTGAGCCACCATTCGTGCTCGCGCACCGTACTGCACCGGAGACGGCGTCCCAGTCACCCGTGCTTCTTCCAGCTAGCAGCGCCACTAAGGCAACAGCCGCGACAGATTAAGGTGTGTCTGTCTTGTGCGTTTTACTACCGTCGGGTTGACTGACGGAATTCCCAATATGAGGACTATCGACAGGTCCCCATGAAACCAATTGAGACGTTATCCGCGACTGCGTAACAATAACGATCACCCATCTCGGCACCCGTAGTGCTAGAGATGGAACGCCGCCCTCTCAAGGTAAGTGCTCCGCTTTCCCCCGTAGCATCTGTTGACCATGAGCTTCTTATCCTAGCGTAGAAGTATTCATCGGATTACTGCTTAGTCAAACAGCCTTTTACGCGTGCACATCATGTGCACGCGCCATGTTATCTGACGTGATGTCATTAACTGTATAGTCTCTCATAGCGTGTGTCGCAGTGTTGCCGTCGCCGACCGGAATATCTCGCATGTCATCAAGTCCTTGAGTATTCTGAAGGAGAGATTCCGATAACGGAACTCTTGCCTTTGCGGTACGACATCATTTGCAGCCTTCTGCTGAGACCTTGGACGGCACGATCACAATCGGATGTCTGCCGAGGCTAGAAGCCGTCAAGGGCTAGGCCTACAGGCACTGGAACCACGACAGTATGCCAACTGATTTTACGTTCTCTCGCGATAAATGCTCACATGATCCCCGTGCAGAAGCCAATTTGACAACGTGAAAGCTGGATGGCAATGGATTCAACACGATTTCGATGTTGAGCACGGTTAGCGCGTCCTTTAAGGACTAATTGCCGCCACGCGTCCGCTTCTCAGCCACAGAGGTTTCGGCCTGAGCCACGCCGGCTCGGGTCCGATGGGTGGCACCTGGAGAAGTCGAGTGTTCGGGAGGTTTAAGGCGCCACTCGTCGCAACGCCGCCATCTGTCTCGTTTGGCCGAGTGCCCCAGTCTGTCTAGGTACGCCAGACCGAAGATTTTGGGACGCTGACCCGCCCAGTTCGGAACCCCGCAAATGCCGTAGGAAGAAGAGATGCAATAGTGGATGTACGGTCAGATCGGAACCGGGACTGAGGCAGGAAGGCAGATTGGACGCAATCGAACCGCTTCGATAGAACCAGTGGGTCTGGGTGCGGTGTGTGGTCTCTCAAGGTGTGCCCTTTCATCCCCGTTGCTCCCTCCAGTGTCCACGTTTTGCGGTGCCGAGAGATCTTTATCTTACCTTCTCCACCCAGAGTCGCTATATTGCTGCCGACATGTGACCTAGTGGACTATTTCTGATCTCTCGACTTTGCTCCCCGCTGAATCCAAGCTACCCTTCGCAAACGGACTAGCATGCGGTTTGACCTTCCGCACCCACGATCGCCAGTGCCTTGTCCATTAACGGTTGCTCTCGATCGTCAGGTTCATTCCGCGAAGCTTCAACGACAGGCGGCTGATCATGGCCACTCACTTCTCCCCGCCCTTCAACCGCATCCACATCCCCACAGCAGCGCCGGGTTTCTCAACGCCTGACTTCCCCGGTAGGCCTGACAAAACTTCCATCGCCGCCGCAAAACCTTACTCTGACAACGTTATTGTCAGGTACATCGGAGCTCGTAATACAGTCACGAGACGTCATTAGTGTCCACCGCGTCTGCGAGTCGGACATCCGGCATCCACCAAGCGCTGAGAACATATCCCCCAAACCCGGGCAAAACTGTTATAGCCACTCGCGCTGCGCTGGCCCCGCTCGCTTGCAGGCCGACACAGCCTTCGACGTTCATCATCTCACTCCGCGCTGCCCCGCACTATCCCGTGCTGAGCACTCTCGTCCGCCGTGCCTGGCCGCTCGTCCCGATTGTGGCTCCCCCACCCGGTCAGCTGCCCACGGAAATGCACGCCCCCGCCGTCGTACCAGGCGTTTCGCGGGGAGGTGCCGGCCTTCTGCTCCGCTTTACGTTTGCCGTCCCATCTGCGGGGCCTGACGCTCCCCCGCATGCGCCGGTACGTGGGCTTACCCATCAGGTCACGGTGCGCGGCTGACGGCGCGCGTCGAGCTCCGTCAGCCGCGCACGCGCCCCCTCTTCCCCGCTCGGGCGCGTCGTCCGAAGCCGTTCGACCAACCAGTGACCCTCCCGAGCGGCGGACCATGTCCTTGGTTCCCTGATCCGGTTCTGCGATCTCAAAAATACGTTTCGTGTTGGTTGCATGGTGATTTGCTGGGGGCAGGGTGGTCGTCCACTTAGGGTCCGCCAGATGGGCGTCACGCCACACCCGCCCAGCCGCTTTGGTATAAATCTTGGGGGTGCAGCCGAGCCTCCTCTTTGTCGTCTCGCAGGCCTCAACGAGAACCCCATACCACCTTGCTCCTTTCCCTGTGCCATATACCTCCCACAGCTAGCTGAAAGCGCACACGACTCCTCTCACAACTCCATCTCACATCTCGCACTTCTCCGCGTCCCCACACACACCTCCCATCAATCGACCTCCCACTCGGTGTTGACCACCCCACACCAGCATACCATGGCCCCCTCATTCACGAAGCGATTCTCGTGGCGTAGCTCCAGCGTACGTGTCTCTTCCCTCGCCCTCTCATTCCATGCACCCTTTCCAGCTCTTCCCCCACACCATTCATCGCTCGTCGCCCGCTGTCACCTACGTCTAACGCGTCTCTGTTCCCTCGCAGCGCTCCGCAAGCTCGGACCGGCGCGCCTCGCTCGACTCGTTCGCGTCTAGCGAAAGCTATGTCATCTCCCTGGTGAGCATCTGCCATTCCCACCTCCCGCTTCTGATCGCTACCCCGCCCCCGCACTGCGCTCTCACGCGCCTATCACCCACCTGCCCGTCTGCCTCCATTCCCGCTAGAATGCTTCTCGCTGGACGTTGTGTGGATGTATGCTAATGATTGTTGTTCCGGACGCACGCAGCCCTCGATGTACATGCCACCGCCGCCGCCGCCGATGCACCCCGCGCAGACCGGCTTCTCGACACAGCCCGTGAGTGCCCCTTCTCCCGTGCGACCGTGTATCAGTGATACTCATCCCGCCTGCCCGTATTGACAGGCTGAGATGCTCGACGACGACAACCTGTCGTGGGGGCGCCCAACGCGCAAACAGCGCAAGGCAGCGAAAATGGCGCGGCACCAGTGGTGAACGCTCTGTGACGATGCACTCCCCCCCTCCCGTCCCCCCACTCTAGCTCCCTCCCCTCCTCTTTGTTTCACTGGGCTGGAAGGTTTACCGGTGACTGATGACCGCATTTGAGTTCTGCTGTACGCTACGTTTGATGTTTCACGGACCCCCACGACCGCTGTTTGTACTATACCCCCCTTGTAGTTTTGTACTATATCGTTCGGAACGCATCAATGACCTGCATAGTTTCATGCCAAATACCTGTCCGTCGTGTGCCTTTCCAGGTCCTCCATTGAACGTTTGTGAACGAAAAAAGCGAGTGAGGTACGCCGGTACATATGTGTATATCTACGCAGGACGTTAGCATGACAGGAGAAGGGAGAAGGGGGGCTATAGTATGCAGTACACTACAAATTATGGTACGTATGTAAGTGAAGCAAACGAAAGAACGTAACAACAACATCTGGTAGATACTGGAACAACGAAGACGGAGGCTGCGTAAGTAGGAGTGAGCGTGGGCGCGTCTACCGTCGAGATACAATATACTGTGCGCGAAGCAAGCTAAGAAATACAACAATAATAGATCACCTCCCCGGGCCCTTCCTCCCCCGCCCCCCCCCCNNCCCTCTTCCCGGGCCAACTCTACCGAACCTACCCCTACCGCCCGCCGTCCCGATACGACGACAGCCGCCCGTCCGCGTCCGCGTCCTTGGGCACGTCCAGGAAGCCAAACTGCTGCTGCTGCCGCTCCGAGAACATCACGCCCTGCCGCCGGCTCCCGCTCCGCCCCGGCGCGTTCCCCTGCTGCTGACCATCTGCTGCTCCTCCGTCGCGACCCTCCGCGATCGCCCGCGCCCGCTCCCTTTCCCGTTCTCTCTCCCGGGCGCGCTCTCGTTCGCGCTCGCGGGACGACGCGCCCTGGCGCGCGCCGGGCGGCTGGATGGACGGGTCGACCGGGTCGACGCGGCGCGGCGCGCCCCCGCGCGACGGCTGCCGCCGCGGGGGCACGAGCGCGGTCGTGCTCGTCGGCGTCGTCACCGCAGACGAGGACGGCGGCGCGCCCGACGAGAGCGCGGACGGCACCGGGGACGCGACGTCCCTTTCCCTTTCGCGCTCCCGTTCGCGTTCGCGCTCCCGCGAGCCGTTGCGCGCGCCGCTCGGGGCGCCACTGGGGGCGGCGATGCGCTCGTTGGAGCCCGTGCGCGTGAGCCGCTCGTTCGACCCGGAGCGCTTGCGCGAGGGCCCGCGCTGCGCCGCGGCGAGTGCGGATGCGGACGCGCTCGGAGGCGGGTTGGCGGACGCTGCTGCCGAAGCACCTGCGGGGAGGTTCGGCGCGGAGGAGGAGGCGGGCGCGGGGGCGACGGTGGGCGCGCGGCGGGGGTAGGCGGCGGGCACGAACGCCTGCGCGGTCGCGAAGGGGTGCGCGTGGTGCGCGGCGAGCGTCGTGCCGCCGCTGTTGCCGCCGTAGTGGGCGTGGTGCGGGGGCTGCGCGTTCGGGTGCGTGTGCGTGAGCGCGTCGGCGTCGGAGTAGGACGAGGGCGGGCGCGGGCCCATGTCGAGGAAGGTATCGTTTGAGCTCGGGCTCGTGAGCGTGCTCGCGGGGGTCCCCGTGCCCGTGCCCGTGCCCTGCTGGGCTTGCGGGTAGCGGTGCGCGGTGGAGGTTGCGGTGGGGAGAGGGGGGACGGGCGGGTAGGACTCGAGGTCGGGCAGCGTACCCGTCAGGTTCCCAAATGATGATGTTGGACTGGTGGGGTCCGTGCGCGGCCGAGGGGGTTGAGGCGCAGGGATGTGGAACGTCTGGAAGCCCGCAGTCGTGGCTGAGGGGAAGGCGGTCTTCACAGGCTGGAGCATTCCCGGTGGGTCGTTCGCGTGGAGTTGGGGGAGGTCGTCGTGCCCGTTCGAGGGTCCGCGTTTACGCTTACCTGTCGATGGCGTACGCTCTCGTTCGTGGTGCGGCAAAGGAAGCTCTCCGCCCGACCATGTGCCCTCCGCCCAGCCGCTCGTAGCAGGGTCTCCCTCGATAGGCACCGCATTCTCGCCGAGCACACCGCGGCCGTTGGTAGAAGGAGCCTTGTATGCCCGGTATCGTCGTCTGCCGAAGTAGATGACAATCCCAATCAGAGATGCGATTAGCAGGAGCCCTCCGAGAGAGACGACAGTCGCAATGATAATTGTGCGATTGCGTGAGGAGGTGGAGCCGCCGCTGAGCGCGCCCACGGCAACTGCAGGGGATGAGGAGTTGCCAGTGGAGGCCATGACCGACACGCCGGAGGGTACTGACAGGTCAGAAGAGGTGGAGGGGGAGGTGGAAGATGGAGCGGACTCTGACACAGAGGTATTTGACGAACTGATGTCTCGCCTGGCAGTACATAAGATCAGAGTTATGAACGCTGTCAGAAATAGCGCCGGGAAAACTGACGAGTATACGATATAGTCGAGCAACGTGAGGGATGGATCCGCGTTTGGCTGACCATTCACGACTACGAGGGTGTGCTCGCCAGCTGGAAGGGAGGTATTGACGTACACCGGGACGTTGTATTCAAAGGTGGAGTCGCCATTCGGTTCCTGTGCGAATGCACCGACGAGTTCGCCGTCGAGGAGGAACTGCATGTTGGAGTTCCCGACGCCGTTGGGCGAGGCTAATGAATGTGTGACGATGCAGAAAACATAGACCGCGACACCTGAAAATCCGATCGCGGGGAAGGTCGGTCCTCGGAACGGAATGCGAGCCGGCTTTTCAATGCACGCACCTTCGAACGTCACCGCCGCGGTGAGAGGCACGTTCTCAAAGCCGCCCCTCTCGTGCGTCGCGCTAAACCTCCCTGCGTGCCATGTCCCGTTGTGGGCCTGGGTGGGATCAGGTCTTGCAGTGCCGCGCGCGAAGTGTTGTGCGTAATTCCACGCGCCCTGCGGGGAGTACGCGACCTGGGCGCCCGTGGAGCCGTCTCCGAAGGTGTCGTCTATGGTCACGTTCACGAGGGCAGCGGAGGCGGAGGGAAGGCGGGCAAGGGCCCATGCGGTGGAGGCGGAGAAGAAGGCGAGGGCTAGAACGTCTAAAGGGAGGAGCATGGTGGGACGGGGGAGCGGGTTCGCAGGGACGGCGAATGCAGCCGCGGGGCGGGATAAGAGGGGAAGGAGGGGAAGGCGGGGCAGGGCGATGCCTGGCGGGACCGCGGGTGGTGGAGAAGAGGAAGAAGGACGAGCATGGCAGCGTCGGGGGTCTTGTGTGCAGAGGACGCTGTTGCCGGCGTTGCCCTCGGTCGCTGCAATCAACCAACGCAACCTATCACGCTTCTGCTAATCTTTTGGCGCCCATATCTCCCTGCCTCTTCTGGAACGCGACTCTCCCGCGATCGTGCCTTGCCGCCCTGCCCGTCCGACATTCCCCCTCTGCCCGACGCCCCACCATTCTCGCCCCCGCGACTGGCCCGCGCCACCTGCGCGTCCTGCGCGCAACGTCGCCCCAGACCGCGCTCGCCGCCATCCGGCCACCCCCACCGCGACCATGCACTCCCACCCTCAACGCAGGTGCGCAAACCGTAATGCCCCGCCACCCGACCAGCGTGCAGTGTCATCCAATCATCTGTCAACTTGACACGACTCCCGCGCCTCGCACAGCGATGGCTTGCCCACGTCCCCGTCGCACGCCCGCCATTTCCCCGGCGTGTAAACCCGGGCAGCCAGTCCACTCACAGCAGACGCCCCGCCAGACGGACAGCGCCTGCCGTCCGCGTTGCCGCCCGTCGCGCAGCGTGCACCGCGCGGCGAGAGGGCCTCCCATCTTCCCCCGGCGGGAGTTGTACGGCGCGGCACGCGACGCCCCGGAAGCAAGAACAGGCCTACCACCGGGGCCTCGCCCCCCGCGCTCTCCCACACCCCGGGACGCCGTTGCAGAGCTGCGCGTGGACGCCGGAGGCAAAGCACTCACCACTTTCGGCGCGCCGCGCGCGCACGCGCGAATGTCCAAACGTCCACTTGCGCTCCTCCGTTCATGGGGCCCGCCTGTCTACGCAGCAGGGCCGCCCCAGTTGATCCTGCGATGGATCCGGCGGGGAGAGGGTGCTAGTGACATACCTGCATCAGCACGGGAGCCCGCGGTCGGACCGGGTGCCCTGGACTAGGTTATGACGTCGATTAGCTCGCTCCCCAGCGTCGGCCGCTATTCCGAAATCCCGCTCCGGCGTCGAGTCGTCCGCAAATGTCGTCCGTCGAGTTTATCAGCGGCACGGGGAGCTTCCGGGAACCACTAATTCGTAGTGCTACGGCACGGGTGCGAGGCTGGGTAACCTGTGGCTCTAATGAGTCAGGATGCTATACTCGTGCAGAAGACACATGCCTCTGCGCCACACTAGGAGCGGTGGCGCTCACTCGGAACGGACCAGGGACGCTGCGCTGTCGTAATCTTCGTTCGTCTTCGGAATACTAGGCTGGTCTTCGGAGAGAGAAGGGAAGCAAGTGTTTCTGGTTCTATGATCGTACGGGTGACGATATGTACACGTAGCAGTTCAGGTTTCAAAAATGGGTTCCGAAATTGACATGGAGACGGTAGCGCCGTGCGCGCCTCTACGACATCATCTCCTCACGTGACCGCGTTGCAGTGTGGCGTCACCGAATCTAGCTTCGGCGGTTACAGAAGCAACTTGGGCAACGGATGTCAAGTGAACATCGCCCGAGGCTTGAGACTTGCGGTGTTTGGAAGGTAGTTTTCTGACAGAGACCATCGAACCATGAATGCTGTTGTACAGAGGCGCGAATACAACCCCTTTCCGCACAGGATGCCTATACTGCGCCGCCGGTACGACAGGAAGACTGAGAACAGAGAAGATCAACATTGAGGCCACCGCCTCAGCGGTCACAGATATCGCAGCAGCTACTGCGGTCATGTCGCTACCTCTGCGTCTCTTCTATCCCAATGAACGAAGCTGAAGTCTCTGCTGGGCAGAGAAGGCCGAGTCAGAGAGAACGCTGCCAAGTATGTACGCATGAGCACTTACGCATAGCTCTAGAACCACTCGGCCCAGCCTCAGCCCCACCCGCAGTCCCAGTCACCGCGGCGCCCCCTGAATGAGCGGCGCCAGCAGCGGGCCCGGCTTGGACAGTTCCTGCCGCAGCCAGAACGGACACCGCACGACCGCCTTCTACGTCGCGCATGAACAGCGCGGACGGCGGGAGCGGGTTGCGTCGGGCCTTGTACCACTTCCATGCGCGGACGCTAAGGCCGACCGTGATCATCACTGCCAAGATGCCGCCGATGACGGACGGGACGATGGTCGCGTACAGGAGGCTGCTGGACCCTCCGGTGTCGTGAGGTGTGCTCGAGACTTCAGAGGGGGTGGGGGATAGAAACGAAGTCGTGGTGGTAGCCGTGGTTGGGGTTGCGGACACGGTCACGACGGTCATAGACGGAATAGTGAATGAAGAGGAAAGAGAAGTGATGCTGGTATCGTGGCTGAAGAGAGGAGAGTCAGAGGCGACGGATCATGGTAAGCGTGCGTAAGAAGCGGCAGAGAGAGACAATAGACTCACGTATAGACGATAGAGTCGAGGATCGCGAGCGCCCCGTGATTGACGACTTCGAGGAGGCGATTAGATTGGGGACCGAGCGACTCGTTCACGTACACCGGAACGGAATACGCCAACGCGTCTTGGGCTGCGCTGGCTCCGGTCCCTGCGTGGGAGAAGTTACCGACAATCTCGCCGTCGATCACGAACGTCAATTCTGCCCCGAGTGCATTGTCCACGATGCAGTAGACATAGACCGCGGTGCCTGTGGCCGAGACGTGTATATACTGTGAGCACTGCACCACGGGCGTTTTCAATGGTAGAAAACGTACCCTGGAACGTTACTGACGCTTTCACGTCGTCGCCTGAGATGGACGTTGAGTGCCAGGTCCCCAAGAACGGCACGCTGGCGTCGATAGGTACCTCCGTGCAGTTCGTGCAATTTGTTTCCCATGCGCCCTCTGGAGAGTAGGTGACAAGAGGGGCAGTGGAGTCGGCTCTGAATATGTCATCGATTGTTGCATTGACAGGGAACGCGGAGACTGTGAGGAGAGGGAGAAGGGGAGGCCAGACTGTTGCGCCGAGAATGAACGAGGCCAACAGAGGTTTGAGCAGCCTGTTGGCCATGCGGCATTTGCGTGGAGCACGGGACCGCGATAAGGTGATCTCAGCTTTAACGTTTTTACGCCAGAGATCTGGTCGTTGTAAGCGCACTACAGCTTGGAGGAATTTGAGTGGCTCGAACTCCGTGGCGTGGTAGGAATGTGAACGAGACAAACGACGCTGGGACACCGCAAGCGGACGATCCCTCAGACTTTAGGTAGTTAGACATGTTTATAAAGTCCGATTGGACGGTCTCATGCGGTCTTGCTTCGGGTATGTGGTACCTGTATTGAATTTGAAGTTACGTGAGAGGACTTTCAGTTGATGATCAGAATCATCGGACGGCTCACCCGGTAGATGCGGACGTTGGTCTCATGTCTTGCCAGCATAAAGCGTGTAAACACTACAGAGATATACCCAGGGATGGGTTCGTATGACAGTGGGTAATGAAGGCCGGTAAGCGTTGGAAACCCGACTACTTACCCAGGGTAGGCACTAGATAGTGCGTAGAAAGGTGCATACAACCCGCGACTTATTTGTGCGGACCACTACAAGCGTTATATAAGCACACGATGGGCCTACTCAATTTGGCAATCCGATGTTGCTCAGCCTCCGGTGAACTGTGAGCTAAACCTGACAGTAGGGGTACAATATTAGGTCTGCAACTTGCATTTTCGGAGGCCCCCAATCACGCTTGTCGCGCCATATTGCAGGAATAAGTTCAGGTCTCTTCAGATGTGCCGCATACAAGTTGTTACACGTGATCGCGCCCCCTACAATGACGTCACACTGCAAGAACGTTCGGTGCATGGAGGGGCAAAGGGCGTCATCCTGCTCCTCTACGGGTTGACAAGGTCTGAAGATGGCGAGACAGAGTGACGAATGTCCGACGTCATCTTGGTCACAGATCGAGGTACGGACACCTACTTCAGCAGCGAGTGAGCCCTTTCGAGCCACCTTTGCACCCCGCTGCGTACTTGTCACCACTGCCCCTGAACATCATACTGTCGCCTATATCCTCGTTGAACACCATGTCCATGTTGCGCACTGCCATCTCAACCACCACCCGCTCCGCTGTCGCTTCAAGCGCCAGGTGTTTCCACGCATCGGCCCCGGCCTCGCGCACCGTAGTCGAGAAGGTATCAGAGGTTGCAGACAAGGTGCGTCGCGCCCTCTCTTACGCCGCTCAGGGGTAAGCCTGAGCGTTGCGCGCGGGAGCAGGTCAACAAGTCCGTCGGGAAGGGTCTCGCGTCGGCGATTGAGAAGGGTGAGCAGGCAACGGAGAAGACAAAGGAAACGATTGGTACGTAAACCGCCCCCCCTCGACCATTGCAGCCGCCGCCGAGCCTACGTACTTATCTCGCGACGACCAGGGGTCGCGAAGGATAAGGCGGAGGAAGCGTCCGAGGTTGCGAGCCAAAAAGCGAATCAGGCACGTCGCGCGCGTTGTGTACAGCTTTCGTTGTTGGTTGCTGAGCATTTGTTCTTAGACTGCTGCCGGCGTGCGGGAGGGCGCGCGGGATGTCAAGAACGACGTGAAGAAAGAGCTTAGGAAATGAGCGTGCCGCTTGTCTACGTAACTGAAGCTGTAGATGAACACTCACATTGTAACATTAAAGGATCTATAAGGTAGTTGCTACATGCCATGACATCTTCCTCACGTCTTCCAACGCGTTTGTCCGAAGTTCGAAGTTCGAACCGGTATGCTCACTACTCCTTGATACCCGCTCGTCCCCCCTGGCACGCCGAAGATATCTCCGCAACTTCGAAACGTTTTGAGCATTGAAATCAAGATGAATGGTACAGGTGAACGTCAATACCGTGCAATGTCGTAAGGTGGATTATAGCATCCCGAGGTCCGAAGTCGTCACGGCCTTCCGCACCCGAACTCTTCGCGCGCGCCCCCGCTTTCCTTCCATCTCCTTTCGTCGTTTTCAGTAGGACCGACGCATCACACGCACCGCGCGCACGCGTAACGGTCCAGCAGAAACGAACGGAAATGCAATTAGCAGTGAGCGAAGCGACGAGGGAAGGGAAAGGGAAGGGATAGAGGGGTGTGGGGGGCCGGGTGGGCGGCAGCCATACGAGGTCTGCGTCTACTAGTGTACGGAAAGTCGCGGGATATAGGTACCATATTTTCGTTCCATATATACGAAGACACGCCTCCGACCCTAACGCCTCCCCTGTCTAGGCGGAGAAGGGCGGGGCCCACGCGGGCGTGCGCGGGGTGAACTTCATCAGGCAGCCGTCCTTGGGGAAGAGCGTCGCGATGATCCTGTAGGGAGCGTGCGGTCAGCCTCCTGAGCGGAAGTCACGGACGCGGTAGCAGGCGAGATACTCACTGGACCTTGTCGCTCTCCGACGTCTGGACGTGGTCGAAGTTGAGGAGCATCGCCGCGTCCGCGAGGACGATCATGATGTTCATGATCGCGTACTCGACGCCGATGCACCTGTGCGGGCCGTTGCCGAAGATGAGGTAGTTCTTCGGGTTCTGGTTCGCGCTGCCCTCGGGGTCGAGCCAGCGGTCGGGCTGGAGCTCGCCGGGCTGGGGGAACACCTCGGGGTCGTGCACGGACGGGTAGATGGACGCGATGACCATGCTGCCCGAGGGCACCGTGTAGCTGTCCGAGATCGGGAACGCCTTCGTCGCGAGGTAGGGCACCATCGTCACGGGCGGCTTCACGCGCAGGCTCTCGCGCACGAACGCGCGCAGGTACGTCATCTCGTCGAGCATCTCGAGCGTGAGCGCGCGGTGCGGGTCGCCGCCGCGCACGCGCTCCTGCTCCGCGCGCACCTTGGCGAGGATCTCGGGGTGGTCCGCGAGGTGCTGGAAGCCGTAGATCGCGCCGGAGCTCATCGCGTCCTGCGAGGCGAAGAGGAAGGAGAAGACGACCATCGCCATCTCGCGGTCCGAGAAGTCCGTGCGGCCCTTGTAGCTCGGCTCCGCCATCGTGCTCACCCAGTGGTCGAGCATGCACTCGGGCTCCTTGCCGGCGGCCATTGCGGCCTTGCTCTTCGCGGCGGCGTCCATGAGGTGCTTCATCGCGATCTTGCGCGCCTGGATAGCCTTCCACACCTTGGTGCCGGGGAACGCGAAGGGGAAGTTGACGAGCTCGAGCGCGACGGTGATGCGCCAGTAGTTCTCCGTGATCTCGCGCGCGGCGTCGTCCTCGATGTGGGGGCCGCAGAAAACGCGGAGGGAGGTGTCCATGTTGAGATCACGGCAGGTCATCATGATCGACTTGGGGGAGGCATCGGCAGCAGCGCCCGTAAGCCACTGCTTGAAATGTTTCCTCGTGATCTGGTCCTGGACGTTCATGTAGATCCTATATGGCAAAATGTGAGCAACGGGACTCGAGCAGCATGTGATTAAAGTAGGTGGCCAGCACAGCGTTGACGTTGTGGAGGCAAAGGCAACGTTTCAAGGGACAACGCCGGGTGTCCCGACGATCAGTGTGCGCCCGAGTCAACACATGGTTTTGTGGCGTATTGCCAACCAGGGCTGTCCGATCGACGAAGCTTCGCGGCGCGCGCAAGGCTGGAGCATATTTAAACGACACCGAATTACCCCTCTGGGATCTCCACACCCGCCCCGGCGGCAATAAGATGTGGGGCGTAATACAGGTTTGTGCCAGGCAACCGGATGCATAGTCTAACTCAGCGACGAACTTTAGGACATTCATAGACCAGGCGAGATCGATCGAAATGGAAAGAAGAAAGGCTACAAGTGGGCAAGAAGGCGAAGACGACAAGATTACGTACCCAAGAGCTTTGCGGGTGAAGAGTGTGTTGAGGACCTTGCGGTACTCTACGTGTACTTTTCCGTTAAGGAAGACCCTACAGGAAGGAAGAATATGAGTGATGACGCACAGCGCGCCCACATGGATGTGCTTCTTACCAGTTATCCGGCGACAGAATCTGCTTCGCGGAGTGCACGAGACAAGGTTCGGCATGGTTGGGCGAGTTGAAAACTTTGCGCGAGTACTCGTTGGAGGTGGCCATTACGATAAAGCTGCATTTGACATGGAGGGCAGGCGCGGGGATACGGTATACGACAGGACCGGTGCAAGCATGATAGGCGTTGCCGGAGCGAGACGAGCGGGAGCACAACGGGGAACACAAACGGTTAGAAGAAAGCTTAAAGAGGCGCATGTGGCCCAGAGAGAAGGATACTATTCTTACATGTTGAATACGCTGACGGCGGAGAGGGCGCCCGAATTCCACTGTTTCATGTAGTTCTCCAGGGTGGGCTTCATGGAGTCGACAAACTTGCCAATGACGGGGATGGTCCAGTTGTCACCGGGGAGCTGACGCTTCTTGAGGCGCCATACGGCCTGCTCGAGTGCGAGGAGGGAGAGGACGATGGCGGCGGTGGTCCAAAGCCATGTCGCGGCGCCGGGGGAGACGGTGAAGAGGGAGGGAACGGGGATGTGGCCAGAGGCGTCGGCGGTGAAGGCGGGGATGGAGGCAGAGGCGGAACGTTCTCTGAGCGCGGAGGCCATGGCTGGAGAACGATTAGCTCGGGGTGGAACGAGAGCTGCGAGGGAGGACCGACCGGGCGACGAGTCGTGACGAGGGCGACTCGCTTGGGCCGTACTTCAAATCGGAGCTCCCCCGATACACCCGCGGCCCTCCTCACACACCCTCCTTCCGTCCCCCGGCCGTCCGACAGCCCCCAGCACGCCCCCATTGGCTCCCCCAAGAATCGTAAGATTTCTCCCCTCGCCATCAGTCACGCCTAGCCCTGTCACAGTCACGTGGCCGCGTCCTGCCCTCTCCCGGTCCGTGGCGCCGAGGCCCTCGTCAGCATACGCGACGCCTCCCCGGATGATATCCGCACTTATCGCTGCAGTCCGCAATTTTTCGATCTGTGGCCCGCGCCCTCTGCGCTATGATTGCTCAGCATGATGATGTCGTCCAATGTCATTCCAATCACTCGTCCAGCCTCCTACGGCAGGGATCCAACAATCTCAGCAACGCAGCACAACCCACACGGCCGTCCGAACGGCGTCGGCCCCCGCTCCGCTCAATCCTCCTCGACACAACACAGCGCCACAGCGCGAACCTCTGTCAACAGCCCGCCTGCGCTATTCCGCGCCGCCGAGGCATCCGCACGACCGCCTTCGCGCCCACAAACGCCCTCTTCCGCGCCTCCAAGCTCGTCACGTCCCCCACGCGCGGCAGCGGCAGCACGCTGGGGAGGAACGGCGCCGGCGAGCCCCACACCGGCCGCTCCGCGTGCTGTTGCGGCTCCCTCGCGCGCCGCGGCCGCTCGGCCGCGGCTCTGTGCGCGGGGCCGAGGCGGGGGTCCAGAGGCGGGCTCGGCGGCTCGGGGGCGCGCCGCGCGCGCTCGCTTGCGCCGGGTAGGGGGTCGAGTGCGCCATCGGTGTCCGCGTCGATGTACGTCGCGGCCGAGCGCAGCCGCACGCGGACGCCCGAGTCCGTCCAGAGCGAGCCGGGCGTGCCCTGGGTCGTCGGCACGAACGACAGCGGGCGCGTCGTGGGCGGCGGCGGCGGCAGCGTGACCGCGCCGAGGGCGCGCGAGGGTGCCGTGGAGGAGATGAGGCTCTGCGCGCGGGCGCGCATCGCGGCTATGTCGCGCTCGTACGAGTCTGCGGGATCGTCCTCTGTGGCCATGGGGTCGTCTTGGGCCGTGAGCCGGGCTGCGCAGACACGTCAGTTGTTGGTGTCGTCGAACGAGCGAACGCTGAAAAGACTCACGCCAGACACGCGTAACTCGCCTCGGGGTGCCCACCATGGGCCGCACGACGAGGGGCACCCTCTGCGGCCCTCCCCTAGCCGTTTGTGCTGCTTCCTCGCGCCTCGCCAGCATTTCCGCGTGTCTCGCTGCCGACTCCTCACGTCTCGCCGTAAGAACCGCAGACCGCCTTGACATCTGGTCTAGCCTCGACAACGCCTGCACCCACGCCATGTCCGACTCGTCCTCGCCCGTATCGTCTGCGTACTCCCGCGTCAGCACGCTCGCCATGTCCCCCGCCGCCTGTGCGCGCGGCGGGGCGCGCACCGTCTCCTCTTCCCCATCCGAGTCGTACCGCCGGCGCACGCGGTAGCTGCGCTGCTGCGTGTAGTCTTCATCATCCTCGTCTGCATCTTGGCCTGTCGCCGCGGAGAGCAGCGCCGTGGCCCGTATCTCCCGTGCGCGCGAGATCATCGCCCGCAGGCGCGCCGTGCTCGCGATCGCGTACGCGTCGTCCCGGAGCCCGCGAGTCGCGGGGTTGGGTGGCCTAACTGCGCGCGTCGGGAGCGAGAGAGGGCCGTCGTGCGTGCTGTCTGCAAGGCGGCTCGAGTTCGAGGCGCCGCCTTCGCGAGCTGCGATGGGTGCGACGGAAGGGGCCGTCGCGGCCGTGGGGGCCAAGGGCCGGATGTACCGTGGACGAGCGACTGGCTCTTGCGCGCGACGGAGGCGGCTGGACATAGTAGGAGTGGTGGGCGTATCCTCGCCGGCGCCGTTCTCGGAATGTCGTCCTGCGTCGTTCGCCTCGGGCCTTGTGCGCCTCGCACGTGGTACGACTGTCATGCGGTGACCAGTGGGCGACATCGAGAATACAATGTCCGTCGCGGCTGACTCCGAGCCCGCGCGGGGCCTCGTACGGCTGGTTGAGGTGACAGTTGCATTGGAGCTGCCGCTGGAGCTGGAGCCGCTGCCGCTCCCGGTGGGTGTGGCGGCGTTGCGGGCAGGAGCAGCCGCATCAGCCCGGGTACGCTGGATCCATTCCATGAGCGATTCGGTCTGCTGGGATATGCGCGAAATGTCTTGTTGGATCTCTTGCGCGAGCCGTGTCACTCTGGTTGTGATCCCGGTGGGCAGAGGGGCCGGGGACGAGCCGACGGAGGGCGTGGTAGCGGTCGAACGTCCCGCACCGACTGCGGAAGAAGGGGTGACAGAAGAGGAAGAAGGCGCACCGGGCGTGCTCGCAGAGGCCGTGGGATTGTGGGACTGGGAAGACGAGGTGCGAGCAGCGACCATCATGCCCAAGGACGTCGCCGCCTCGTCCTCGGCCCGCTGGCGGAGCGAGTGCTCCAGCATCGACCGCCTACTGGCCACCCGCGCCGTCGCCTCGCGGAGGTCCTCGCGCGCGACGGGGAGCCTCTCGAGCCGCTCTTCGGTGAACTGCAGGATGGCGCGGCGGAGTTCGTCCAGCTCGCTCGCACGCTCGCGCACGCTCTGGGTCGACGTCTGCAGCTGCGCGCGCAGCGCGGAAAGGGTGGGATCGGAGGCGGGAACGCGGCGCGGGAACGTCGGCGACGGTGGGGGGAGGGCTGGCGAGTCCATCGAGAAGGTGGAGGTGCCGTCGGAGGAGATAACGATGACGTCGTGACCAGGATCCATGCCGCTGGCGTCGCCCCCGCGTGCTGCCCTGCTCGTGTTGCTCACCTCCGTCGTGGACGTGGACGTGTGCATGCGTACCGAGGCGGCCTGGGAAACGCCGCCGTTGAGCGTACTGAGTCCTTCGAACGCGTCCTGGATGAGTGCGGCGGAATGACGGAGTTGACGTTGGGTCTCTTCGATCTCGTGTTCCATGGAAGTTTGGCTCCCGTAAAAGCCGTCGAGGTTCTGTGGACGAGTGGGGGCCTAGCAGAGCAATATGACTTCTTGCACAAAGTGCTATAGTATAGTTGCGCACCGAGACGGTGTCGCGAGCGTCCCACTACTCCGATATCTTACTAGGTCCACTGGGCGATGTGATCCACGGAGTGGATGGCAAAGAGCAAAGCCGGTGAGCTCTCAGAAGCGAGACAGACAGGTTCAGGACAGCAAAGCGTAAAGTCGACACCCCGTCGGTGGATGGTCAAGAACAAGAGTGGTCAGCCGCTGGGCAATGCAGTGGAACCGGTTACTCGACCGAAAGCGCTCGATGGGGTCAAGGTTCAAACAGAGTGTTGAACGTTGTTGTAAACGCCGATGACATGGAGAAACCAGAGCAAATGCGAAAGCCTGCATTGACAATACAATAAGAATACTTTTGAATACCGGCAGGGCCAGAGCCACTCGACCCAATCAACGACCTCGCCTCAGAAATCGTCACTGCACTACTCGCTCTCGTCCTCGTCCTCATCCTCGCTATACTCCTCTGCCTCATCGTCGATAAACCCACCGAACGCCGGATCGTCACCTTCGTCATCCTCGTCATCCTCATCCTCATCGTCCTCATCGCTATCAAGCGACTCGCCCTCACTGTCCTCCCCTCCTAGTTCCACATCCTCGATGCTCCCTTCTTCGTCTGCGCTCTCTACCTCTACGTCTGATTCCCCTTCCTCTTCTTCGCTCTCTCCCTCGACATATCTCCTCGCCTCTCGCGTTTTTGATGGTGTCTGCTTAGACTTGTTCTTCGGCATGGGAAGAGGGGCTGGTGGACCGGAGGAACGCATGTCGATTTGCGCGATGACCATGTCAAGTCTTCCGCTGAGTGATAGTAGGCTCTCTTGGAGCGTAAGCCGTTGTGTGAGCGTTGCGTGAAGGCCAGCAAGACGAGCGACGAGGTCAGGCATCTGTGTGCAACACGGTAAGCCACACACCGCCGCGCCGAAGACACGGACCAAACTCACTGTCATAAGGTGACCGCTGTGGGTCGTCAAAACAGCTCTTATCCAGTTGATCAGAGCAGTCCCCCGCTGAGAGCTCGCCCCTCCACCGCCGCCCTTCATGTTATTCCCTCTCGCGCCACGACCCAGCCTCTCCACGCAAGCCGTGACCAATGGGACTGCCAGTTGTGGGGGTAGCCTCCGGACAGTATTCCGGATGAGTGTGGCGTCGGAATGGGCAAGACACGTCTCGAGGAGGCGGGTGTCGGATGAATGCAGCGCTTGTATAAGCGTACGAGTGAGGGAGCTTGCGGGAACCGCGTCCACCGCGGCACTTTTCCTGGACTTGTTACTGGAGACACCAGCTTCTTCTGATTCCGACTCAGACTGAGAGTCGGAACCTCCATTCGCCACTCCTTGGACGGCAGTGAGACGTTGGCCGAGACTGAGCTCCGCGAGGTCGGTGTCGAGAGCGCCTTCCACGTCGCGTGCGGCCAGCTCGTCCTGCTCCCGGTTTTGGCCCAACTCTGCCCCAGTCCCCACGGCTACTGAGGCGGACTCCTTATACCGTTTACTTGGCGGGTAGGTGCCATCTCCTGAGAGGGCTATAAGCTACGAAGAGCCAAATTCCGCCTGCAAGCATACATACCTGGTTTCTAACGAGAGGAAAGACATCAATGAACTACACGCCTCGAGAATTTGACGAGAGGACCAACCTGCATGATTGGATACTTGGAGGGATGAGAGGCGGGCGAAGAGTAGTTGTGAGCTGCTGGTAGGACACAATATTAGGCAGCAGCAAGTTAGCAAGAGAGCGCAATAGAGACGGAAAACAAGTAGGACGCACCTTAAGCGAAAGGATTCGAGGGCAAGAGGAAAAGATTTGAAGAGGTGGGTCCACGTGACCGAGCGTCATAGTTGAGCGTCTAGACGGGAATGGCAACTTCTCACTCCAGTCCGGTCAACGTCCGGAGTTCTCGATAACTCTTCCGCGTCCCCCCATCTCCGACCCCCGCCTACGCTTCCTGCCCCTTGTTCTAGGACTTGTTTTTTGTATCTTTTTGGGCCATACTTGTTCTTAACGTCCAACTACCCCGGGTTTCTTATTTCCCATCTCCTATCCCCCTCACTCTCCACCGCACTAGCAATCAGTTATGAACTACGTCCAGGTGCGCATACACATCCATCTTCCTGCTGGCAATCTGCTGATGCCCTTCATAGCTTGAGAAGCTAGGTATGATGGCGTTCGAAATATGGCGGTGGTGTCATGGTCTGATCTTTCTGTGCAGGTGAGGGTACCTACGCTACGGTCTACAAGGTGAGTAGGATCTATACCAGTACGCTCTATCTATATCAACCAGCGTCGATAGGGCCGCTCTAGGACCACCAACGAGATTGTCGCTCTCAAGGAGATTCACCTCGATGCAGAAGAGGGCACTCCGTCAACGGCTATCCGCGAGATTTCTCTCATGAAGGAGCTCAAGCACGTCAACATCGTCCGCTTATACGACGTGATACATACCGAGACAAAACTCGTCCTTATCTTCGAGTACTGTGAACGCGATCTCAAAAAGTACATGGATGTTCATGGCGAGCGTGGCGCTCTCGATCCCGTCACGGTTAGGAGTTTCATGTACCAACTCCTCAAGGGTACAGCATTCTGCCACGAGAACAGGGTACTGCACCGCGACCTCAAGCCGCAGAACCTCCTCATCAACAGGAAAGGGGAGCTCAAATTAGGGGACTTCGGTCTCGCCCGGGCATTCGGTGTCCCGGTCAACACGTTCTCTAACGAGGTTAGTCCGTTTCGCATGAAGTTATAGGAACGTGCTCACACTTGCGCATAGGTTGTCACGCTTTGGTACCGTGCCCCGGACGTTCTTATGGGCTCAAGGACGTACAGCACCTCCATCGACGTCTGGTCTTGCGGATGCATCTTCGCGGAGATGATCTCAGGTGTCCCTCTCTTCCGCGGTCGCGACAATCAAGACCAGCTCCTTCATATCATGCGTATCATTGGCACTCCAGATGATCGCACACTTCGTAAAATAGCCACGGAAGGTGTAAGTCCCCTGACACGCACGCCCGATGGCGGTCTGCTAATATTTGCCGCATTTAGCAAACTGAAAGTCAAGGGCAAAAGCAGTATCCCCGTTATCCGAAGATCCCCTTCCAACAAGTTCTCCCGAAGGCAGGACCCCAAGGTAGTGACCTTCTCTCTGATTATATTTATAACTCTCAACCAACGTCCGCACAGCGATCGACCTACTCGAGAGGCTCCTTCAATTTGACCCCTCCAAGCGGATTTCCGCCCAGGAAGCACTCTCTCACCCTTACTTCAGCACTTCCACGCCTCTCTACATTGTCCCCAACCCCTTCACTGCCCCCATGGTGCCCTATACCCACCCTGCACCTGGACAGTCACAACAGCATTTCCAGGCTCAACAAGAGGCGCAGCGTGCACAAGTGGCCCAGGCCCAGCTCGCGCTTGCCCAACCACAGATCCCAGGTGCAGGCTATGGTGTGCAGTACCCGATTCAGTACGCGGCGCAACACCCAGCACAACACCCAGCGCAGCACCCGGCACAGCAGTATCAGCCCGGAGCGCGCTAAGATGTTTCGTGTAGAAAAGGACTTTTGACCGTTATGTATCACGCACTCCTGGTCTATCTGTGTACTCTTCTCGCTATGCCTCGGATAATCCCTATCCTCTGTATGCCATCGTCGCATCATCTTGTCGAGCTCTTGATAGATTTGTCAATCACCGTAGTATATGTATTACTCGTACATGAATGAGTTGTAGTATTATAAAGAGCCATGTGGCTTCCTATATAGTATATCCTCCCACCAGGTCCTGTCACGCCCACTGGCCACAGTAGGTACTCGGAATGGCAAAAATGTTTACTAGGCTTTGTGCGAACCGCGGGACTTCCTTTGTCTGGTCTTCTTGGTGGGCGGAGTCGAACCCTCCGCGGCATTGAGCTAGGTAAAATACTTCGTGAGCATATCTTTCGGGGTCCGAGGTCGTATGTTACCTTCCGCTTGAGCTTTCGAGTAGTAACTTTTTTCACCTCAACTTCTTCCTCGCCAGAGAGGGGCGTGAGGTCACTCTCATTGTCGTCATCTTCTTTCTTAGCCTGTCGCCTGGTCTTTAGTCCTATGGCTCATTTGCCACTAGAAGACGGGTACTGACCGCGGGTGCATCAGAGCCTCGCCTCAGTTTCTGCAGCTCGGCAACATATGCTGATGTACGACCGCCGACTGTGACCCACTTGATAGTCGCCAGTTCGCCATTAGGCTGTAAACATTGCGTGAATCAGTGACACTGTATAGCAATTGTAGCCAGCAAGAAAGAGCCACTTGCAAGTTTAAGAGAATGTTTCTCTTTTTTACCCTTCCCCTTAAATGTGTTGAAAAGAGGTCATATATCAGCGAAGTGTGGGGGGCAGTTGAAACATAAGCGTACCCAACGGTGTTTGAATAGCCAATCTTCAGGGAACTTGGTGTCGTCGGCATTCACAGAGACCGCAGTGATGCACACCTCCGACGTTTGCTTGTGCAGTGCTGTCACTTGCGCGTCTGTAAGGACATCGCAGCGTTCTTCAGGGTGCACGCGTGCATGATAGAGAATCTCGTCTACAGTTAACATATGCCCAACGCTCAGATATGCAAACCAACTGTGAATCGGTGCGAGGCTCCTTACCTGCAACCCAGTTTCCAACACCTGCGCTGAACGACTGATCGAGGAGAGCAGCCTTGACTGGGGACCGTCGCTTTACCAGACCCTTCTTGAAGTCTGCGAGGCTGACCATAGACAGGATAGGGTCGAATCCCAGGGCGGAGATGGGAGGCTCGGTCAGGGGCGACTTGCAGAGGCGGATGCGAGCCAGCCGTCGTGCGTCGAGGAAGGCAATTTCGGAAATTTCTTCGCCAGTATCCCCCTTAATGTGCATTACAAACTTCAAACAGGAGAGTTTAAGAGTTAGTCTCGCGTAGAGAAGATGAGGGATACTGTACTTTCATGAACCGCGGAGGCCATTCGCCCGTGGCTTTCTTGTGCACCCCTGACTCTCTATAGTGCATGGCGATTTGTCCCTTGACCTATGGACAAGTGATTTCAGCCAAAAGATCCTAGCAATTAGCCCCCCGAGACAAACCTGAAGCATTCCCGTCATACCAAAATGCAAAACGGGATGTCTACCTTCGCCGTCTAGAATCACGTAGAAGACCTTGCCTAATCCGAAACACAGTCAGCATACATCACGCGCACAAGTTATGACATACTCACCATATCTTTGGACATCGGTCACCCGACGCCCCTGTATTTCCTGAGTCTTTGTGAGGGAATAATTTGAGCGACAGTGCAATTGAACTCTGGGACAACTTTGACCTACGAATTGTTCATGCGTGGCGCCCGAGAAGACGATTGCGTCTTCAACAGAATCCACCTTTACCACAGTCTTTCCCAGGGTCAGCTCTCTTAGAAGCTTTGCAGCTCGCTCTACCTCTGTCAGTGCACACGAACCAAGGGTGTCAGATATCCGTTGCAACACGTAGTGCATTTGCGGGGTTATTACAAGTGCATGCGCTTCGAAAGTGCTTACCTGGTAACTCTGGCATTATGAGTACCTCCAGCCAACTGTAAAATCAGTGCAGTCACCCCAGGGTGCTGATGGACATAATATAATTGCTGTGCGGGTGCTAGTCGCGCACGTTGGTGTCGTGAACTTGTTTGACGTTGAAGTTCAAAGAGGCGCAGCTTGAGATGGTAGTAGCTGATCAACCCGACACTGAAGGCGCTTGTAGCTCCTGGCACCGTAATAAGCACTGTGGTGACCGCTGCCGGCAGACTTGATCGCCGTTCAACGTATACATCGGTTGTACTCAAATCACTCTCGGAAACACAATAATGGTGTGTCAACAAGACTGGCACCGGGCACGAGGTCGGGCTACTCTAATAAGCCTTCAAATCCAACCCTCTCAGCCCCATCCGAGAATAACATGAGAAAGAGGCACTTCAAGTGTACGATATGTGCCTAGTACTGGCCTTTACAAATAGATTGTGTGAGGTATGAATAGTAGCCGTAGCAGAGGTTACGCTCACCTTCGCTAGTTAATGTCCTTCTGTACTGGATTCGGGCAGCACTTCTCGCCAGATAGATGGATACCACGCTTTCCGACCAGTCCGGGGGTCCACTCCACCCTCGCCCTCGTCGTCCGGAAACAAGAACCCAGCCCGCTTATACAGTCTCTCCGCACCCTTCTCCGCCACGTTCAGATTCACTTCTTCCTTGAACCCCGAGGCCGGCGGCTCGGGCACGCCCTCGACACCGTACGGGCTGGCACCGAGGTAGTAGCGCGTCACCGCACGCACCATCGCCTCCGCAATGCCCTTCCGTCGGTGCTCCGGCGCGACGTACACGTTCCGGATCGCGATGGTCCGCGGCGTGACGCGTCCGAGAACGATGTAGCCTGCTGCCGCGCCGTCGATGCGGCAAAGCCAGGCGAAGCCCTTCGAAACGGGATGCGTGAGGAAGGCCAAGGCTTCCTCGTGGGTGGTCGTGTGCGCCCATGGCGAGTCTAGTCGGAAGCCGATGTAGAGTGGGACGAGAGCGTCGAGGTCCTCCGTGCCCGCGAGGGTGGTCGTAAAGGGGGGAGGTGTATTTGGGAGTGGGGCTAGCGACTCGCGCGTGACATAGCTGACGCGGGAGGCGAAGACAGCCTTCGATGAGCGAATGCAGTCCCCGTGTGCCTCGAGGATGGACGACCAAGAGGCGATGAAAGCTTGTACGGAGTGTTCAGGTCCAATGATGGCGTCAAAGGTGGCGGCGTTCGGTACGGCGGAGTAGACGGCTTCAGCGAGGAGCTGGGACGCGGCGCCAAGGACTTCTGTGGATGCCATTGTGGCATCCGCGCTGGTGGGGATTGACATCATCCATGCGAAATCACCCTTGGCTTTGGTGAGGCAGAGCCTGGTCGACACACACACCCGTTAATTCTAATGACGCTGGCATCCGCTGGTTCAAACGACGATTGTACTTACAGAAGGTCTTCTCCTCTGAGGACGCCGAATAGGTAAGAGGGGCTTAGCTTCTCGTCCGTGTCCTGGTGGCCAGCAACGTAATCGGAGAGAGAGCCGATGCAAAAGTTCATAAAGCTATCATCGAAGCGCTTGGCCACTTGGAGGAACGCGTGTGGGTCATGGAAGCGTACAATGCGTAGCGGGGAGTGCTCCATCTTGTTGAAGAGTATCGTCTCGCTCCCCCAGCGTATAATGCCCCTGTTTTATCCATATGAGAGGAAGGGCGCCTTTAGTATGCCAATGGAGTCAGAAAGTACAGGATGACTCGCTCACGCTGGGAATACGCATTGTTTCTAGGGCATGTGGACAATTTGATACGACGCCCATGGATCATGTGTCAACCGTAGATTTGAGAGGGGCCGGTCAAAGCTCGATAAGCAAGCTAGGACTATAGGATGATTCCCACTGAGAATGCCTTCACTGGCACTGCTAGTCATGAGCGAGGATGAATTACAAGTCGGTCGAGACTCGATGTGCATTCGACATATTCTTTGCGATACAGTTGGCTGAGTATACATACCACAGCTAGAGAGACTGACCACTCATTATAAATGAGCAGCCTGTTTTCCGAGGCCCAAAGCTACTGTAGGTACTCACCTTAAGCTTTACAAAAAGTCACAGGTGCTTTTTATCTCCCACTGAGGGTAATCAGACGCTTTGGTGATATTTGTGATGTGGCTGTCAGCCGCTTTCGGAGCCCGGACCGCCCAACGGGCCGCCGCTCCATGTTCGTTCGACAGACGCGGTCGCGTTCTCGCCACTCGGCAGCTGAGCGTCAGTACCGAATCGCGTCCTCACACCGTGCAATGCATCTTTACTCCACTGCTCTATCTTCGGGTGCTCTATAACTGTGTATTCGACCCTCATCACGCCCATAACCCATCCGAAACCCACGAAAGGAGTCGCGATGACCATTCCGACGCCGTCACCTACGAAGAAGTCAACGGGTTTCCCGCTGCACGATGCTCGGCGGGTCCTCAAAGCGCATGGGAGTAGAAGTGAGGTGTCTGACAGCGAGGAAGAGCGGCGACGGTGAGTGACTCTCGCCAATGCCTCCATATATTGCAAGCGAGACTGAGTGACCTCAGGCGTATCGGATTGAAGCGACACGCTGCTCTAGCGGACGTCAGTCAGAATGAGCTCAGGATCATCGTCATAGAGTCGTCGGACGAGGAGGATACCTCGCCTAGGTGCGTGCTTTGCTTGGCTGAATCTGCTCTTGTAAATCATCCCTGGTGTAGCGCGTCGATCGTCGCCCAGAAGGGCACCCAACCCACGGAGGAAACGCCGTCAGAAGGTGACGCCCCCCGGCCGTCTTCTCCCTTGCGCGACGAGAGGTGAGTATAAGACGAGCATCTTCGTGGGCCCTACTCTAACCTGTAACATCCAAAAGCGACGACGAAGACCTCCCTCCTGTTACACCTCGACGAAGACCTGGGCAAGTCTCGCGCACGCGGCAGCTTGTTCTCAGTTCGGAGAGCGAAGACGACTCGGATGACGAGCCACCCCAGACGAGGGATCCCGCCCCGTGCACTCCGAGCTCGCGCCGACGGGTGGTGTCTGACCCAGATGATATCATTGACCTTACCCTCACGTCTCCGGAGAGCGACAAGCCGCCGTCGAGAGCGACGAATCCGCCAAAACCCAGGCCTCGGAGTCGAGCACAAGACAAGAGTGACAGCGGCGTTGCGATGATCCCGCTGTTCGTAGACGAAGAGGAAGGCGGAGAAGAGGACCAGGCACCTCTAGAAGGCACTTCTTATGACGACGACGGAGCCATTCTCGTCCTGTGAGCGCGCTCGTGCCACCATGCTGTCTACGTCCTGCTCACACGAGGTTGCAGGGACGAACCCCCCAGCGCACAAAAGCCCATCCGCATGGTCAATGCCGCACCGGGCCCATCCACTCCTCGCCGGCGCGGGCCAGCCAAACCAAAGGCACCGCCCGCACACTCGTCCGACTCTGAGCACGAGGTCGCGTCGCTCATCGCGCCCGGTGCCGGCACTCCCGTAACGGCCACCCCAAGAGCGGGCAAGACGCCCGGGAAGGGGCCACGGATGACGAAGGCGGCGCTGGCGCGGCTCGAGCAGCAGCGACGGCGGGAGTATGCAGCGACTCTGTTTAGGGAACTCAACGACACCGTGTTTGGGGGCGGGCTTCCGGCCGGGACGGAGCTGCAGTGGAACAAACGGCTGCTTACGACCGCCGGTCGCGCACGCTGGCGCAGGTGAGATCGATTGGGAACCGCATGTTGCGTCATCCTGTACGGGATAGTGCTGATGATATGTAACAGGACGCGCGATGGTGTCCATGAGACGTCCATACAGCTGGCAGAGAAGATCTTGGACTGTGACGGTAAGTGGGTCCGAACCCGCGACGAAGAATTGTCTCATCTTCTCAGGATAGAACGCATACGGAACACGTTATCCCACGAGATGTGTCATTTGGCGTGTTGGATTATCGACGGCGCACCTAATGAACATCACGGTTCTTTGTTCAAATCTTGGTCTGTCAATACAACGCCCTTATGCGAACCCTTGTTCTGATACAACGTTCGCAGGGCAAGAAAGGTGATGCGGAAACGCCCAGAAATCGAAGTGACGGTGAGAATTAGCAACCCTCGGTACAATCATATATAATATTGATGCGGCGAAATCAGACGAGACACAGCTATGAAATCAAATGCAAGTATGAATGGAGTGCGTAATCCCTTGCTCCTTTCGAGACGACCTGTGCTTATGATTGTTCGCAGAGTGCTCGAATTGCGGCAAAGTGTAAGTATGGCCGGTCGCTGCACATGTGTGTTCATTGCTCATCGGAAGAGCAGGTATGGCCGTCACTCGAAGTCAATCGACCCCGACGCGCATAGTACGTCATACCTTTGCCCAAACGTGCCACCGCTCTGAAATATGTCGCCAGTCTGCGGGGTTTGCAAAGTCGGCCGACTGGTCCCCCAGTTCGAGTCCCGACGTGCGCCCAAGACACCTAAGAGCAACGCTGGAAGCCAAAACGCTGCGGCACGCGGTCTCGGTGTGTTTTACGCGTCTTTCTGCTCTCCTTGTGACCCCTTCCGAACCTCCGGTGCTCCGCGCTCTAGATTCACCCATGCAAATGCCAGGAGGTTTCCCATCGCCCTCTCCAGGAAGTTCCGCGACGATCCCGCAAACCCCGCTCAACATGTTCAGCGAGCACAACGACTCGGACGTGGAGATCTTGGCGCACAAGCTCCAGACTATCCGCCTTGCAGGTAGCGGCATTGATGCTTGACGGCCATGCATGCCAACAGGGCGGCGTGCATTGGCTGGATCTTGTGGTCCGTTTCATTCTTGGCTTGCTTCTATGTATCCACGTGTAATCTATGTAGACACATTTCTGTATAAGCACATAGCACGACTGCGCTCCTATCTAGAAAGAGGCGTGAGGCCGCAGACGAGATACTAGGCTGATTGAAACTTGGACCCAGTTGAAGCGCTCGTGACCGTGTCGATTGTGGTCGGTGACGCCGGCGCGAAGGCCGTACCCTGTCAGGGAGAGACGATCGAGTGCGATCGACAGCGCGGTCACTCTGCCCACCCAACATGCCCGAATCACACTGTTGCCCTCCGCTGCCTGCACCGCCCGACGGCCACGAAGGACACACACAAGCGACGGCGGGACGACACAAGCCCCGGAATGGAACAAAAGGGAACTGAGCCGCGTGTCTCCATAGGTGAGTGGTAATTGAGGCTTTGGGCGTTCCTTTTGTGCCCAGCGGACTTGTGTCGCCCCCCGCCCCACCCCGTTTCCTGGCCTCGCCAAACCCGCTCTCGCAAGCCGGCCATCTCGTTGATAAGCCGCGCCGGACGACAAGGATCGTCCCCCCTCTTTTTCTGCCACCGAGCCTTTCCGCCGGCCTTTTCGCATCTCCACTCGGCTCTCACGCCATTCCTCTTCCTCCCTCGTCCTGGGCTGAGCCTGGGCACCCGTTTTAACTCTCCTCCGCCGTCTCACACCTCCACCCTCTCTTAGATACACTCGGCGACGCGCCACGTCCTCAGAATGCGCCCCATCATGAACCTCCATGTCGCCCTCCTCGTCTTCCTCCTCGCCCACGCCGCCCCGACCGACGCCGGACTCTTTGCGCGGAGCACCGAGTCCCTCACCCGTGCCGCGAACCGCCTCCACCACCGCGCCGCCAAGCGCAGCGCAGGGCTGGCCAAGGACCTCCGCCGTGCGTTCTCGGGGATGTACCCCCAGGAGCTCGCGGCGACCGGCAACGGACAGCGCGTCTACTGTGTTAACACCGGCGGCACCTCCCTCACCGGCGGCGCGAACGACACCTCAAGTTCCGACGGGTCATCGGACAGTAGCAGCAACTCAAATGGCACCTCCAGTGCGTCGTCATCTGGAGCTGCGTCGTCGGGGACTAAGAGCGCTTCTTCGACAGCGTCCTCTCCCTCGTCCACCTCCGGCGCGACGTCTCCGTGGAAACTCGCAAAGTCCTACGTACGTCCGCATTTGCTCGGAGCAAGCGCGTTTACCTGACATACACCATAGCAAGGAGAATCATTCTTCAACGGCTGGGACTTTTTCACGGATGCCGACCCTACGCACGGCGTTGTTGACTATGTAGACCAGAACACAGCAGTGAGTAACCTCTCCTCGCACTCGTCTACCCCCGTTTCACACCACTCCCTTCACAAAGCAATCCGCGAACCTAATCGAGATCAACGACGCCGGGCACGCCATCATGCGCGTCGACACGACCCCGCAGGTGTCGGGGAACCGCCGCTCGGTGCGCATCACGACCGAGTACACCTACACCGGCGGACTCGTCCTGCTCGACGCGGTGCACATGCCGACCGGGTGCGCGACGTGGCCCGCCTTCTGGTCAAATGGCCCGGACTGGCCGAACAACGGCGAGATCGACATCGTCGAG
The DNA here is from genome assembly GCA_900155495.1 of Porogramme epimiltina. Taxonomy (NCBI): domain Eukaryota; kingdom Fungi; phylum Basidiomycota; class Agaricomycetes; order Polyporales; family Polyporaceae; genus Porogramme; species Porogramme epimiltina. The sequence continues at coordinate 33,393 of FTLJ01000657.1, forward strand.
GGCGTCAACGACTACTCGAACAACCAGGCGACGATCCACACCGCGCACGGGTGCACTATCCCCTCGTCGAGTAGCGCCGCGCTCGGCATCACCGGGAACGTCGTCGGCGGGACCAATTGCGCCGCGGCTGAGACTGGGAACGCGGGGTGCGGGATGACGGCGACCCAGAGCAACACGTACGGCGTTGGGTTCAATAACAACGGCGGCGGCGTGTATGCCAGTGCGTATTTGTTTACCATCCTGCGGCCCCTAGATGTTAACGTTCAGCTGTTCTCAGTGCAATGGGTCGACAGTGGCATCTCCGTCTGGTTCTTCCCTCGTAGCAACATCCCCTCCGACATCTCTTCAGGCTCGCCGATCCCAGACGGGTGGGGCAAGCCCATGGCGTTCTGGCCTGCGTCCGGCTGTGAGCCCAGCAAGTTCTTCAACTCGCATTCGTCCATCTTCGACACAACGCTCTGGTGCGTTCTTTGGTTGTACATGCTGTGGGACACCTCGCGCTGACATCTCCGTGGGGTAGTGGCGACTGGGCGGGCAACGTGTGGAACGATGCGGGGGCTCCGGGCCAGGAGCAGAGTTGCGCCGCGCGTGTCGGTGTGTCGACATGCGAGGACTACGTCAGGAACCACGGCTCGTCTTTCAGCGACGCATGTGAGTGCCATTCCGACGCCTCGGCTTGCGAGTACATTGCTGACAATCCGTAACAACAGACTGGGAAGTCAACTATGTGAAGATTTTCCAATAGAGCCTCCCCACCACATGTGCTGCAATATATGGAGATCTCCCCTGGTGTTTGCAGGGTATCGTATCTAGAGGTTATGTTAAACGACATTTACGAGCATTTATACGGGGGACTGCATGTACGGATATACTTTACGGTCATTGTAGCACTTATTATTAGATCGTCCCTTTGCGAGCACAGATACCTTATCCAGAGCATCGACCCTTGAACAGTACGATCACGTACTGGCGTTCGGCGTAAACATGTTCACAATGCCCACAAGCACACAACTATGACAGCCGGTGGAAGCTCATGCGCGGAGTGTCTTGTTGTGCATAACATACTACTGCATACATGAGGGAGCCGTTTTGCGCTGGGCCGACGCCGCTACCGCCGAAGCGGGTCGGGGGAGAAGGTGGAGAGTGACAAAGAAACCGAAAGCAACGACATGCAGGGAGGCAGGAAGATGCTAGAGGAGCTCATCGGGTCTGTGAAGTAGGAGGTGCGAAACATGAGGCGATGCCAGTGAGGGGACACGCAAAGAGCTACGTACCTTGTTGAAGCCGATGGCGGCCGCCTTCTCGCGGAAGCACTGACGGCAGAGGTCGAGGCCGTACTTGCGGATGAGACCGGCCTGGTGCGCGCAGAGACGGCTGTAGAGAACGGGGTGGGTGAGTTCGCGTCCACTTTCTCGTAGGAACCCCGGCGTGCCCAACATTCCCGTCCAACCTCATCGAAGACTCCCCATAACGCCCTAGTACCTCATCGTCCCGCAAAGGATGATAGATGGGATACTCACCACTGACGGCTGCCCTTGCCGAACTTGCGGGGGCGAGAGAACCAAACAGAGTCGTGGGTCATTTTGGTAGGTCTTGAGGAGCGGAGTTGCTAGACGTGGACGGGTTCAGACCCTTGTCAAAACTCAAGAATGTGTAGCGGCAGGGCGTACCTTGTCCGGAGAGTGAGGGGAGGGCTTGCCGTAGGCGTCGATGTGCGCGCGGTAATTTGTGTTGTCCTGTACAGTCCCTCCCGCAAATAAGGTTCAGATGTATTGGAGCTCCGCCGGCGTGTCCCGGTGGCGCACCCTTCCCATGGGCGCTTGAACCACAGCCTCGGCGTCAACCATCAATAAATAAAGTCAATCGACGCTTCTATGGCACAACACCTGGATTGTAATCCTTGAATCACTTACAGCACACTCGACTATGGCATTAACGCATTTTCTTCCCTCGTTGGTGGATAGTCCATAGGGCGAGTGAGACAGCAGATACATTTTCAAGTTACTCATACGGTGCAGACATATTATGTGAGAACGCATACGGTGACGTCCTCTGTACCTTGGAACACCGTTGCAATCCAGCCCTTCCGTCCCGTCTCGGGGTCTATGCCGCCCTTGTGCACGCCCCCATCGACCTCTGGGAGCAAGAACCCTACCTTCCTATACAAACCAGCCGCATTGCTTTTCGCCACATTGAGAACGACCTCCTCTTTGATCCCCACAGCTGGCGGACCCTCCGGGACACCCACGGAGCCATAATCCCCTGCCCCCAGGTAGTATCGCGTCACCGCCCGCACCATCGCCTCCCCGACGCCCTTCCGCCGGTGCGCTGGTACGACATACACGTTCCGGATCGCGATCGTGCGCGGGGTTGAGCGCCCGACGAGCACGAACCCCGCAGGGGCGCTGTCGCCACTGACGCGACAGATCCAGACGAGGCCACTGGCCACGGGGCCGGAGAGGATAGCGTGCTCTTCTTCGGGAGTGTGCGGTTCGGACCACGTCCAGGACTCCTCTTCGAAGGCGATGCGCAGGTGTATGATGGCCTCCAGGTCTGATGGGGTAGCGGGTGTGACGACATGCGGAGAAGGGGTGTAGGGGGCGGCTGAGAGCGACGCGCGTTTTGCGTACCCGACGTATGATGCGAATGCAGCGGGTTCGAATCGAGTCTGAGAGCCGCGCGAGCGGCGGAGGGATACCCAGGCATCGGTGAAAGCGGACACCACGTTGTCTGGACCCAATATGGGAGCAAGCACCAAGGGGTCGGGGAGATGGGCATATACAGTATCCACTAGAGAGGCTGCCGCATCTCTGAGGATGTCTGGAGAGGTAGAGAAGATAGGCTCCGCGATAGACGTTATCGTAATGAGCCAATTGTCGTCGAGGGCTCCGCAGGAAAGAACAATCCTATGTTGATGGCGAGCCCTCCGTTAACCAGATAGATCCCAGAGAAGCGCAACAGTAATACGTACAAGAGATCGTCTCCACGATACACAGCTAGTAGGTGGATTGTCGTTGCATCCTGGCCAATGCGATCGGATACAGCTCCGACGCAGAAATTCATGAAACTGTCGTCCCAAGCTTTTGTTGCCTCCAAGAACGCATTGGGACTGTCGAATTTTACAGTGCGGATGTTGGCCATGGAGAGATGAGGGAACACTTGGGCCGGCGCATCAATTTGATTCTCTTTTATACTGTAATGACAGTGCAGTGGAAAATAATGCTGCGGGATCTCTCCTCAACTGAATTATGACTCGTTATTCAATCACGGGGTAAGGTTCTACTCACCTTTGTAAGTGTCCTGGATGAAGTCTTCGGTACCGCGGTACGACGCCCTGATATTACCGCACTTGCATCCCTCCTGATGTGTAAGCTCCGATTCTACTCGGGTCCTGTCCTATATCAACATCGCGACATTACCTCTTCTGAGCGGCGACGGACCGCCCGGACGTCACGGTGACAACAGACCGCCAAAGTACCTGCGGGGTGCGTTCGCCGCCAGAAGAAGGACGTCTTAGAGTCAGGTTTGCGTCACCGGTCTGGGGACTCTGGGCTTGAAGGCCCTTCGTGGGAAATCGCTCAAACTATGGCATTCAATCTAGCATCGGTGTTATGACGGGGATCTATAGTTGTTCATGATCAGATTACTCACTTCCAAGAAAGACAATCCCATTGATGATCTTGCGCGCGAAGTTGTAGTAGACTTCAAATGGTCATAGGCGCTAACATGGCCCACTTTCAGTCACAGTATAAGCGCGTCTAAACTTCATAGTTCACTAATTTGAAGTACTACCTCGACCAACTGATCAAGGGCGTGAATGACCCAATTGCTCCGACACCAATCTCGGGGGCCCTTGAACCCTCTGGGTGGGGGTGTCGTACTTCATGATACTATTTCTGGCATTACATTGACCACACAGTTCATGACATTGTCCGAAGCGGCGAGTACAGGCCTTGCAACGTGCGGGTAAGCATTCATTCCACGCTTGGCACTCCCGTTGTTCCCTCTATCGAAGTTCATGGCGGAACCCTCACTGACAGGGAAAAGGCACGTTCTGTATAAATAGGAAGAAGATGCCAACGAAAGCGTTGTCCGTAGCAAGATGACGACTTCAGCAAAAATACGGGTCATACGTTTTCAAGATGTCGCCTCGTTCGTGGAAGCAGCAAAGCAGTTCGACGACCCCTTCATGAACTTTTGCCTTGGCCCACTTATCGCCGAAAGCCTCGCCGATCCTAAGGAGGATGCTGATGCCGATACGAGCCAGGTCTTTCTATTCGGTGTCTTCCAAGAACATGACCTTTTGTACGTCCTTGAGACTTCGCCTACCCGTGTAAGGGGTTTCGTTCGAGGGTTCTGACCGAAACTTATTTTCAGGCTCTGCCTCACCAAGGACGACTTCGCGTGGAAGCTATCCATCCCCTGCACGGCCAGCACGACCATGGCCTCCGCCAACGTCTTAACCAGCGCCGCCGGGCTTCTCGCCGCCGCCGTCCCCGACACCGTCTCCTTCGATAGAATCATCGGCCCCGAGCCCGTCACGAACGCCTTCGTCGACGCGCGGTGCGCCCACCTCGCCGCGCACGGCGCCCCCGTCCCGCACTTCGCCCCCACCCGCTGGTCCTCCCGCGTAAGCTACGTGACGCGCGCCTCCCTCCCGCCGCCCCCGCCCCCCGAGTCGCCCCCAGCATGCACAGTCGCGCTCGCGCGCCCAGAAGACCTCGACGCGCTCGTGCCCTTCTGCATCGGGTTCCGCGCCGAGTCGCCCTGGCGGCACGTCACGTCCCCGGAGGAGGCGCGGGCGATCCTCGCGGGGCGCGTCGCGTACGTCGCGCGCGTCGGCGGCGCGCCTGCGGGGTATGTGCTCATGGGCCGCGCGACGCCGCGCACGCTCACGATCGGGTGCGTGTACGTCGCGCCTGAATTTAGGCGGCGCGGCGTTGCGGAGGTGATGGTGCGCGCGGTCACGAGGTATTACCTTGGGGTGGATGCGCATGGGGTCGAGGGTGTGCCCGAGGGCGCGCCACCGGAGGTGGGGGTCAAGGAGGCGGTGACGCTGAATGTGGCAAGCGCGAGCGCGGAGGGGGTGTATCGGCGGGCGGGGTTCTTGTTTCCTGAAGGTGAGGGAGACGAGCGGACGGGCGGGGTGGACCCTGTTACTGGCCGGAAGGCGTGGTTTGTGTCCATCTGGAGGGAGACAGTCAAGGGGAACGAGGCGTAATGCCAACTCCTGAGCGACCCGGAAGAGTGGAGTTTGAAGGACACTTGACTCGCAGAGATTTAAGACGGGACTACGAGAATAAAATTTCAAGATATCTGTATGTAGTTTACTTGGCTGTATATCAAGGGGGCAGACGTTGTGCATGAATTGCACAACAATGAGATGATAATATAAGTACAAGGAGCAAAGATACAATATAATGGCACATGGGATATCATAGATACTCTATGCGTTAACGGCGACGACGCACTGTTACAACCGACCACAAGCGTCCATAGAAGCAGCGAGCATGCATAGCACTACTGTACTATTACTGTCATGGGCGGGAACGTGTGTATCGTAAGGGGGTCGTTAGAGGGCGGACCAGGATCCAGCTCCTGAATAGCCTGTTGTGAAGTTCCGCAGGGCGGGGTTTCTATGTATGTATGATACAGATGAGTAGCGTCCTTGTAAGATGTAGGCATGTGTGAGAGATGCAGGAGTCTTGACTCGTTCGTTTTGCTCGATAATAGAGAGCCGTGATGACGTATATGCGCCTCGGGATATTGATTGTCTGACGCCCGTCCGGAAAGGGAGTCGGCGTGCGTACTGAGCGGACGGGGGACGGCGGTACGTCGGAAGCGTCAACACTTCACGAGCTTTGGTAGATCTTGACGGACTTGACTTCCCAGTCTGTAAGATATAACAGTGAGCTGATAAGCAGCAGTGCAGAGAGGAGGGAGGGCCTTACAAGCTTCGCTGAACGACGCGCCGTTGGCCAGAACGAAGGAAGTGCAGTCCGCGACCCCCGTGCGCGTAGCGCAGCTCTGGTCCTGCCCCGGCACGCCCGTCGCGCTCCACACCGCGCCCGCCCAGTCACCGCTGCGGTTCGCCCGTCAGCCTATGCACACGTAACGGCAGGAGCGCCGACGCAAATGTCACTCACCAGAGGGTGGTGTCGAAGATGGCGTTGTGGTCCGTGAAGTACGTCGACGGGTTGCACGTTGACGCGGGGAACGTCGCGATCGGGGTGCCCCAGCCCGACGGCTCCGGAGCGCCGCTGTCGATGTCGCTGGGCACCGAGCCGCGCGCGAAGAACCACGTCGTGATCCCATCGTCGTCCCAGAGCGCTGCGGCACATCATTCGTCAGAGGCTGCGATATGCAGAGGGAAGGGGAGGGAGGATACGTACTGGCAAAGACGCCGCCGCCGTTGCTGTTGAAGGGCGCGCCGAAGGAGTTCGTCGCGTCCGCGCGTACGCCGCATCCCGCGTTGGAGGTCGTGGCGACGGCGCAGTCGGTGGTGCCCACGAGGGTGCCGGAGATGCCGAGCGTGGTCGGGTCCGACGAGGACATCGTGCAGCCCGGGTTGGTGTGGAGCGTCACCTGGTTGTTGGTGTAGTTGTTCACGCCCTCGACCATGTCGATCTCGCCGCTCGAAGGCCAGCTGGCGCCTGTGGAGAGTAAGTTTGATGGTGAGCGGTGGCCGATGAGTTGAAAAAAAACACGATGCGCACCGGTGCTCCAGAACGCTGGCCATGTGCCGCACCCGGTGGGCATGTGCACGGCGTCCAAGATAATGAGACCACCGGAGTAGGTGTACTGTGTCGTGATCCGTATGCTTTGACGGGTCGACGACACTGTCGCTGTAGTTTCGACGCGCATGATGGCGTTCCCATCGCTGTTGATCTCAATGAGGTTGGCCGATTGCTTTGAGCAATAATTAATATACCGTCGGAATTGGTAGCATAGAAGCGCTACTTACCGCGGTGGACTGATCGACGTATTGCACATTGCCGTGTGTTGTGCTGTCGACGTCGTTCGTGAAGGTCCATCCATCAAAGAACGAGCTTCCTTGCTGTGGGCAAGTTAAACGATGTGGACATCATATGCCGCCGAAAAAGGCAACTCACGTAGTTCTGCGCGATCTTCCAAGAAGACGAGGAAGCTGTTCCCGACGGGCTCGACGCCGAGGATGACGCCGACCCGGTTCCGGTCGCTGTAACAGACGCAGGAACGGAGACGGACGCGGATGTAGATACCGACGAGGATGCGGACGCGGACGCAGACACGGAAACCGATGAGTCGGTCGGAGAAGACACGCTCACTGAACTGGACCCACTGGATCCGTCGCCCGTGCTGTTACTCGCCCCCGACCCGTCATCCACCCCCGTACCTGTGAGGCTTGTCCCCGCATTGTTTATGCAGTAGTACTTGGACTTGGACTCGAGCACCTGGGGCTGCTGCTGGAAGCGCAGGCCGGCGTATGCGAGGCGCATGTCTCCGAGGAGCCCTGTGCTCCGCTTGATAACGTGCCGGCGAACGTGGTGGGCTGCGCGCGCGACGGAGTCGGCCCCGCGGGGGAAGAGGCCAGCGTCCGAGGGCGCGGCGTTGGCGAGAGAGAGAAAGAGGATGAGGAGGGTGCGGGTAAACATCTTGCGGGAGCGCAAAGATGAGGGGGGAAGTGGGGGAGTCGGTGGAGATGGTGGAAGGGAGACAAACCGCGGCCGGAGTGGGGTGCAGGCCGGAGGGTGGAATTTGGGCGAAAGCGCAGTCGCCTCGCGTGCCCGGATGTGGAGTCAGGTCTAGACCAGATAGCTGGCGCAGTGAGGGGAAATGAAGGAAGAGAATCCTGAGAGAAAGAGGCAGGGCATATATGCGCGGTCGGCAAAAGAACCGCGAGCCCTGCTCGGGGGTGCAGACTGTCGACACGGCCGGGCGAGAGGTCCACAAAGTCCCACCCCAGTCTCTTGATCGGTGCGCCACAAAGGCGGCTTCCTTGGCGCCGTCCCGCCACCCGATCAGGCCCGGCGTCCACCGCGCGGACCGGCATCTCGTCATCCATTTGCGGGGCACTCCTCGCACTCGCCGTCGTCCCTCTCGTCAGTGTGGTCCCCGTCTCTGCGCTTCCCAGCCCAGCGCAATCCACAAAACTGCCTTATCGAGCATATCTGGATATCCGTACCACCCCGAGCATCCCGACATCCCTTCTTCCGCCTACCCTCACCTCGCGCTCCGACCCCTTCTTCCGCCTCATGCCCGCCCGACCAAAAATACCCCCGGATGCGCGTCGACATTAACGGCAAGTCCGTCGGAGCAACTCCGACATACCGAGCACCTTACGACGACGGCGCCAGAACATGACCGCACGAACCCGGCGCCCTCCCTCGACCGCTCCGCAACTTACGAAGGCACCCGACCCCGTGCGCGGCGCACGCGCGAAGGGGGGCAGCGAGCCACGGACGTGCGGACGCCGCGGTGGGCGCCGCAGCAGCCCTGGCCCTGGCCCTATCCTTCCTTTCCCTTTCCCCCCTGCTTCCCCCTCGGTGCGCAGCAAGAAGCGGTGCGGGACGGCCCTACCCACAGCACGCGTCGCGCCCTTGGGCCTTGGGCCGCGCACCCGCGCCCCGGCCGCGCTGAACTCAAACTTTGCGTGCGCGCCCCCCGCGCGGCCCCCACTCCGCAGGATCGACCACGCCGCCTTCCGAAGCCCGCGAAACGGTGGCTTCTCCCCGTCCTCCGCGGCACCGCCCTCGCGCCCGTGCCACCCCCGCTGCTCTGGCTCGACGTCGACGCGGTGCCGTCGCACACGCTTCCTGCGCTGGCCGCGCACCGCAAGCGGTGTGTGTGCGACTGTGATCTGCGCGGTTTTGGCGTGCGCGCGACCGCCACGCCTGTTGCGGACGTGTGCGCGAGTTGCGGTACGTGTGTGTGGCGATCCGGGGGAGCACGTAAGTTACGTCATCGCACGACCGTGCTGCGTGCATTTTCCGGCCTCGCGCACTGATTGTTCGACCGCTTGGGGAGTCGTGCGCGCTGCGATACAGGTCGCGTGAGTGTCTTGATGGCGCTCGGGGAGGGCCTCCTGAGAGTGGTGCAGATGGGCTATGCATTGCAGGTATATATCTACTGGTCATAGAGGCGATACTACTATCGCGACATACGGTGG
>FTLJ01000658.1:0-58906 GCA_900155495.1 Porogramme epimiltina
TTCTAGGACCCTATTGAGTGGCTGTACAACTTTGATTTCGAAAAGGCCTTGTTATGGGCGCTTATTGATTACATAAGCGCCCATACCAAGGCCTTTTCGAAATCAAAGTTGTACAGCCACTCAATAGGGTCCTAGAACTGCTTGTTATACTTCAATAGCTAGCCTACTTATTGAGTTATTAGCAGTACAAAACTGGCCCTCAAATGCAGGTTTTTAGTGTTTTAAAAGAAAGTGAGCAGTGCANNTGATATTAGTATCTACAATAATGCCAACAACTAGTCTGCCCCTGTTGCACTCTGTTTCATGTCAATCACTGTAACAGTTGCACTGTCATGAATTTTTCTTAGTATTGTATAACACTTTGTAAAGCATTGTTTCAATCATATCTCTACCAATTCCTGTCCAAATCACTTGGTTGTTTTTGCATCACAAAGTATATTATGAGCTCTACTGTATGCTCTCCATCATATGGTAGTGCACTCTGTCATAGAAGCACTACATGGCACTTTCTGCCTACTTCAGCATTCTTTTATATAGAATAAATTCAAATATGCGTCTGACACACATTATGGACTACATCTAGTTTAATAGGCTGATGTGATGATGGGTGTGAGCACTTATTATGAAAAAATCCTCATATACTAACACTTCTATCATAATTATAAACAGGTTTCCTCATTAATCATTTCTGCCAGACATGGCCCACCCCCCCCAAGTGTGTGAGCAGTGTGCAGAGCTGAGAATAAAGAGAGCACACCTTTCCACTAGAACTCCTTCCAGTGGTCGCCCTGCTCCCACCCCTCCTCAACCTCGAATCCCAGAGCCTCAGCACTCACCTGGCCTAGCTTATACATGTTCTTGTTGATGAGTACTAGCACTTCACCCCGCACTGGGGCCCCAAAGCAGTCTGTGGTAAGAGTTGTGCAGTGGACTTCAGCCTCATTGCTTGCCCCCACCAGCTATTGCATCTCATCACATGCTGCTAGCTGACATCTCCAGCCACCATAACACAGTGGCTTTTGTCACTACTCAACACCCACCAGTGGTACCCAATGGAGCCCATTGACAAAGTACAGAGGCTATGTGCCAGCGCAAGACAATGTGTGGTAGCAAACATCAATATATATACCAGCTAGTTCCATTGTGTTACACCGTGAGCTAGTAGGTCATACTGGCACACCACCCCTTTTGATACAGGCCAGTGCAACTCACTGGACCCACTAGAGTATGAAAAAACCCTACACTGTGTACCAGTATAATCCATCAGAGCCCACTGAGGTGTGGTGGATTCCACTGGATTCCACCAGATTCCATTGCAGTATTACAAGGGTAGGCCTGTGCCACAGGCAGACGCCGGTGGCCATTAGCAGATACTGGTGGATATTGACCTTGCTAGTACCTAGCATAGTACTCTACTAGTCAAGTATTGAGTAGCATTCAGCTAAGTAGATGAGTTGATCTTCCTAAGACTGCGAAGAGCGCTTAGACAAGCACTTAAGTTTATATTGGGTGCATTCAAGCACACAAGTCAAGCAGCGAGGTTTCTAGGGTAAAGTAGTGGGGTACCAACCCCAGGGCGTGTATACAAGAGACCAAAAACTAGGGAGCTCCTACAAGGGAGTTGTCCCTTATATACATGTACAACCATTCAAGCGCTATACTGTTAGTGTCCTAATATAGTAAGTCTACTATGAGGCTACACTGCTGCATATTGTGGACTACAGACTGGGGACTGCACACTGCAGAGTGTAGCAAGGGATAATATACAAGGATGCAACTACTGTATACTGTGTACTGTAGGCTGTGGACTACAGGCTGTGGACTACAGACTACAGGCTATGGACTGTGCATGACAAAGACATGGAAGTCCTGAGAAGAGCAAGTGTAAGTCTGTAGTTTTGCTAAGTAAAATAAAAATAAAATATACCAGTATCATAACACAGGGGTTATATACTTGTATAGGTACCTATGGAGTATGGATATACCTGCAGGTTCACCCATACCCATAGGTGGATAACCTATAGATATGAATAATACAGCACCTATACCCATATGGGTATGGATATGGCTTTTGCTGATGCAATGGGTATGGGTATGGGTGGCCCATAGATACACCCATGTTCAGATTTATTACTAGTTGCAGTAAGTGCAGTTATAGTAAAAATGTACAAGGTATGACCAGATGGCTGTGGGTTATAACAAAGATATGGGTAGTGAATACAAATTATATATGCACAGTAACTGCCATTAAGACATGTTGTAGTAGCATAGAAGAGGCCATTATTATGAATTGAAATAGTACTATTTATAAATACTTATGATAAAAATTTTATAGTGGCAGAGGTTTTAAATCAAGCTGTTTTAGGCTTGATATTATCTTCAATAGTGTGCCATAGTAGCTCCACAAGTTATTTCCCCCACTAGAAGCAAATTTTTAGAGTAGTAGCTTGTTAGTACAGTGCATTAGGTAGCAGTTATAAGACTATTTTAATGCATTGAGATCAAAGAATGCTTGACTGATCTGTTAAACCTTAGCCAAAGGGGGTAGGCTGGTGTAGCGGCAACCAGGCCCTTGTGGGGGATTCAGGATCAGCGGGTGATCCCTGGTTCAATCCCCCTTGCCCCCTCCCTTGGATATCGCTTGGTGTTTGAGGTTCAGCTGCCCCGACTACATCACAGTCCAGAAGAGCGGTCGGGACCTACCGGAGTCAAGTACATCACATGCATCCCTCCTGTTGGGTCACACAGGGGTTATTGGTATCACATCTTGGGCTTTGGCCCCATCAAGCACAATCTTACCACATAAAGACCATTGGTGTAGCCCAGTCAACCTGCCTGCTGTAGTGTGGGAACTCATGGTGGTGTCCGGTCTGCGCACGCCCGGACCAAGGAGCAGGTGTAACCAATGGCAGTGGGGTTCAGCTTCGGGGGGCCTGGGAGCATCAGTCCAGGCCCAGCAAGCAGTGGAACAATGGACTTTCGAACGGCTTAGTAAGGAGTGTCACACACCCCTGGATCTCTCCGTGATGCAGGATTACATACACATTTATATAAGCTACCTCAGATAGCTTCCCTTACTGTCCAGTGATCACTATGCTTTGTATGCCGTATTAGTAACCTCGTTTGCGACGTCTACTATAAGGCTCGGCCTTTGAGGACAATAAACATGGATTACAAAAAAAACCTTAGCCAAGTCACATGATTTGAATTGCAGGAGAAAGTAGGAAAGCATAGCTTGCAGACAGAGGTTGAATTATATGATTTAGTGCAGATTCAGTTGAGATTTGCACCCTGCAATACCAATGTGTGAAACATTAAAACAGTTTCATAAGTCACTGTAGTTCTATTCATATTTCCACAAAGCTACAAAAGAGCTATTATATGCTCTGGTAAGTATTTGAGGCATAAGCTTTCAGTGTTCAAATCTGCCACTTAATTGTCTTAAATATTACTAATCTGACTTTGCTTCAACAATATTAATAGAATAAGTGCTTAATACTAACTATAAGAGTATTAAGATGTTGTGAAAAGAGGCTATAGGGAGCCTGTATTGATGTCAACTTAGTGCCTAATTACAATAGAATATTATTTGTATCTGTTACTATAAATGCAAATTGTGTATGTACTAAGTTTTAGTGATGCAATATATTTTAAGTGTCACTATCTCTTTTTACATAACAATGGCTACTATCAGATCAATAGGCCCTTCACAAAAAATCTTCCCAGTGGTCTAGATAGAGCTTTAATGGGTTGCTAAATTCCATGTTGTATGAGGGAGGGAGAGCCAATTGATACCACAGCTCATACTCTCTAGCCTTTTCACCATGAATCAAGTCTGACTAGTCTGCTATATGCAGTTTATTTTATAGGGGTCTATTGATCTGATAATAGCTGAAATACCTACAGAATCTAGACCATGATATAGCTACTTAGGCCCCTTGACAATACTAGGATAATATAATGTGAAAGGCACCTAGCCAACCTGAATAGTGAACCTTAATTAGTAGGTAGGGCACACATAGTAAGTGAAGTAGTGGCCAACTAAGTACATGGTACACCTACATAGCAAAAAAGCACCCTCAAGACTCTAGTTTTTAGTCAGAGGCAATCCCATATGACTTGACCCATGAGCAGCACCTACAATATCCCAAGCTTCAGAATCGAAACTTGTGTGATAATACCAGCAATTATTACATAATGTAGCAGCCACGAACATCTAACCCAAGCTCCTTCATCTCCTCTTCTGCAGCTTCCCTCTCGTTCTGATGCAACTTCTTCCGTGCCTCACTAGGGAACCAGTCCTTCATAAAGTTCAGTAACGCCCAGTCCACATTTGCTGAAAATACCCAGTCAGTCATAAGTTCAAGGTGCATACTGGAGTGTACATACATCGATCAGCAGAGAGCACCGTAGGAGCCCGACACATCGGGCAATGCTGCTCTCCGCGCTTTTGAAGCTTGACTAAACAGCTAGAGAGTGGCCCACAGTCAGCATCAGTAGTCCGCCGTGTGTGAAGACCACCACTTACCGCACACAGAAAAGATGACTACATCGAAGGCGGATCGGCTTGAAGGCGAGGCTCGTACAGATCACGCAAGCGTAGTCGTCGATGTGTGGAATGATGGGCAACAGCGTCTCCGTCAGGGCCTGGACGAGAAGCAACGACAACGACAGCGACTCGCGCTGTGATGGGTGTGCGACGACGAGCGACCGCTCTCGCCCATCCGTATGGACGGAAAACGGAGAAACTAAATCAGGGGACAGGGGGAGGGCAGTGCGCTTGGCGTGTTTCTTGAGGATTTTTCGCGTTGCCTCGGACGTCACGTACTGAAACTACGGGTTGACCAACGGGTAAGGGTTATGGAGGACATCCAGAGAGTGGTACTGCGCACCTTTCGTAGATCCAATATAAACGTATTGAGCTCCATAAACGTCTTCAAAGCTACGCGGCTCTGCTTCAGCTTAAGCTTCAGCGTCCCCGCGGATATGCGCTCCTGCACGTTGGTATAAAACGAGGCAAGACGAGCCTCCGAGTCCTCAACGGACCTCTCCCCGCGGAATCGTTCTTGATGTCCTTGGAAGATGTCAGATTCGACGTACATCTGGAAAATCTCTCGCCAGGTCTCGAGGTCCGACTTGTGGGTCAGGGCAAGGGAGCTGGAAACAGAGATATTCGCGGGGTCGGACGAAAAGGGGGAGTAAGGTTGGAAGGCCGAGGTGGAGGAGGACGGGCGCGAGGCCGATGAGATATCATGTGAGAGGGTGTGGAGGGTGGTTTCAAACTCGGACTTCCTGGTTGTGAGATGGGCAGAAAGGGAGTCGAGGGCATCGGTGAGGGTGCGGAAAAAAGTGGTGTCCGAGGCGAGAGGAATGATGAGCTCATGGGAGGTCGGGCTAGGGAAGAATGTCGGGATATATTGGAGTAGGAGGGGAGAGGATATGCTCACGGATCGTCCAGGGGGCGGTCGGGATGCGGATTCGAGGGGTGAGTGATGGAGGCGAGGGGAAGACGGAGGACGTGAGGTGAGGCGGAGAGGGGTATAGTGAGAGCAAGAGTGGGCGAAGAGGGAGACTGGGGAGTGGAAGGGGCGTCCTGGGGGTCGAGGTATAGACGAAGGCGGGGCTCGACGTGGTCCTCGGTATTTGCGAGTTCGTAGACGACGCGGGGACCGGGGTGGGCGAGGGGAGAGGGAGAGAGGTCAGGTGAGGCGTCTTCCCTCTGCTTGCCCTTGCCGTCTGTGCCGGGCGGGGATTGGATGACGGCCTGGAGGACGTCCGGGGAGAGACCTGGAAGGCGGGCGTGAGAGGAGCGGAGCGGAGTGAGAGGGGCCACGGACCGAGAGAAGTGAGCTCTGCGACGATCTGGTTGATGATCTTCTTGAGCTGGCGGTACTGGACCGCGGACTCGCGCAGCTCTGGGGGCAGGGTGAGCAGGAGTTGGGCGTAGGTCTTGGAGAAGTGCATCCTGGCTGACCGCGATGTGACCGTGCGCGGAGGTCCGGGCCAACCTTGCACGGTCCCAGAGCGGCCCTCCCCCGCCAGACGCCCGCACCGACGTCACCGCCTGCCGAGTTCTCTCTACTTACCCCGCGACCCCACGAACCCGCGACCTCACTCCGCGCCCCGCGCGACCATGTCCAGCTGCAGGCTGCACCCCCGTCTCGTCCTCTCCCCTACTCCTCGCCACACTCTTCGCCGTACCCCCTGGCCCCGCCCGCTCTCCATCGACAGTGCCGCCCGCCGCCATCCCACCCTTCCCTCGCCTCCGCCTCCCATCCTCACCTCCGCCGATTCTCGCCCACCCCAGCAGCCCGGCCCTCTCCCAGACGGCCCAGGTCAACTCTCTGACCAAGAATGGGAAATCCGCACTGGTGTGTATCCCTTCCCCGACCCCTCGCTTTCGAGGATCTCTGATGCTACAGCAGCCCCCTCTATCATCCTCCTTCCCCTTGCCCGAACCGCCCGACGCACCGCTGAACCCACTTCCAAGGCCGCGCCATCTACATCCTCCAACAGACCCTCCCCACATTCTTCTCCACCGGCCTCATATCCTCCCTCGACGTCTCCAGCCCCCAGCCTGTCAAAAAGAACGATGAGGACCTCCCCATATACAGCCCCAACATCCGCCTCGAGTATCGTCCCCCGATAGCCTTCCCGCACCCCTTCCCACGAACGTTGCATGTTGAAGGTATGCCTGCCCCTGAACATTCCGCACACCCCTCTCACGAACATCTGGTTCTTCAAGGCCTCCCGCTCTACCTGGGCTCGTCGGCCTTCGTCCGGCACACTCTCAACGCTCTCTACACGGACCTCCACGTTGAGCTTCGCCGAGTCCGCGTCCACGGCCCGCGCGCATCCTCAGGCACCCGCCCTGATTGCCCTAATGTCGAACCCGACGGTCTGCCACATCACGAGCAGCGTGGAAACACGCCCAGCATCCGCGAAAAAAGCCTCTTCCTCGGCCTTTACGTCCATGGGACAAACCGTGTCAGTAAAGCAGAGGGCGGGTGGGAGGTGTCAGTCATTCTCCTCTCCTCACCGTCACCCTTGCACTGACGTCATCGCCCAGGAACTCGACATACACATTCTCCCCTACCACCGGTCTGATCCACCTCCACAACATCGACTCCATTCATCCTGCGCCGCACCAAGCCTTCTTCAGCGCGCTGCAGGCCGCCCTCACCAAACTTGGTCTTGGCGGGACCCAGCAGACAGGGGCTCCTACCTCCCAATCCCGCGCCTTGCCTCCATCACCCGATCGTTCATGAGGTTGCACGATACATTAGAGACACTGTAGTCACTAATCATAGTTGCGCACACCACCCCAGCTCACTTTACGCTCCGACGCTCTCCCCATTCAATCCATATTCGATGACACGACATGCATGAGACGGCAAAGCGAATGGCAAAACGGCGACTTCTATTGTTACACACATGTTAGATCACACTCCCCTTCCTTTCCCGTTTACGCGATCACGCCCGTCCAGGAGTCAATGAGGTCTACGACGCAGTATCCGTTCAGCGGGACATATTGCTCCGTGACCATCTTGATGGCTTCCTGCGCGACAAGGCCACCGAGGAATGCCGCCATGTTCGGGAGATCCGCCGTCGGGGCTCGTACCCTACGCAGAACACCAACAGTGAGCGTCCGAAATCGAACAGAGCGTAGCATACACGTACACTTCTCCGACGGCCGCATCAAGCTCTTCTGGGAGCTCGACGCCATCACCCACTATGGCCTTCACCTCCGCGTTGACCGCTTCTTCCGTGATTTCTGCATGCCATGCTGTATGTTAGTCGCCATGCAATCCAGTTTATTTCCCCAACTTACCGGCTGCCTTGGCCTGTAATGAGAACAAGGCCGTCAACGCCAAATGACTAGCAGTTTCTCGAGGTTGTATCATGAGCGAGTTCGCTGGGTGACGAGGGGTGAGCATCATGCAACTGACACGACTACCGGAACGGCCTCACCAATGGCTTCTTGATCTCTGTCGAACGCGCCTAGCGGCTTCCCCCGTAATACACGCAAGTGGTGCGAATTCTTAACGAACGACTCAACCTCGTCAAGGCTCACAGACGCAGAGGCCTCTGGATGATTAGCGGCGAAAATCTCCTTGAACTTGCTCTGCCTTGCAAGTCAGGACCTTTTCATATTGAGCTAGACCTGGCAAACGTCACGAACCCTTTCGGCCTCCGCCTGCTGGCGGTACAAGTTCTGAAGTCTAACGTAGCTCTCCGTATCGGACTTCATGTCAGGAAGGGTCGCACTGATTGGGAGCGCGCCGGTGCCTGATGGATCTTTTACGAATTCCGACAATGCTTCTAGCAGTGAATGGAAAGTCGCATTATGGCGGGGTGATGTTGAGAGTGTGGGTAGTGAGAAGAGCGCTTGTATATCTGAAGGGACCTGTGTAGCACAATCAGCAACTGAGTGAGCCGTAGCATCCGACGAGCTGACTAACAGCGGGTTCAGACCATACGCGCCATGCCTGTGCTTCAGCTTCTTCGAAATTCTCTTCGTCGGGCTTGACCCGCATGCTCATGATGATACCCTTGAATTCTTTCTTTTCAGCAGCCGTCTTGGGCAGGTTGCCGTCGTGCTAAGGGGAGAGGTGAGGAGGAACAAAACGTCATGTAAGGGAGGAGGTACATACGGCCTTGCGCCACTCGTCCACAGCACGGACGAGAATGACGACAAAGGGAATATGACCGTGATCAGTCTGGTCCATGTTCTGGAGGTCAAGAGAGCGGGCCCATTCGAGGAGAGCAGGGAAAGGGCGGGTTATTCGGAGAGAGGGCGCGGTGTCTGAATGCGACTGGGAGACTAGGAGTGACTTAATGACGAGGAGTGTGGCTAAGGGCGCAGTAAGGCTTACCGCAGTGCTCGTGGTACTGAATGTGGAACTCTGCCAAGAAGCCTGCAGACCGGACGGAGATGAGAGGAGGGCCATCCGGATGAGCCCAGAGGAGGGTAGAGAGCTGTTCGAGGGTGTCCTTGGCGAGGTTGTGGGCAATGACAATTGAGAAGCCAGATATCCAGTCCTTTCCCTGGTCTGTAGAAAGAAGGTCCTTGAGGTCCTTGAGGACCGCCTCGCCTTGGACGCTATCGTTGAGCTCACGGAGGAGCGGGACGGCTTCTTGGGCGCGAGGCTTGCCGATGGAGGTCTGCGCGTTGAGGAAGAAGTTGTTGCCGGCATCGGCTGCAGTGGTGATGGCGGCATCGAGGATAGAGAAGTGGCCTATGCCGGGAAGGACAAGGTTCTTGAGGATGGAGGTGGAGGTGGCTGAGGAGGACACAACTAGAATGCGGGAGGCCTCGAGGGCGGCTTGGCCGGAGGCGGCCCAGATTCTTCACCAAAAGTGAGTGGGCGCATATACTGATCGCAGAGCAGGAGGACGCACCGAAGCTGACGATCGTACCGACGAGTCTTGTCGTCTGGCTGCCCGGAGCTGGATGGTGGTGAGGGCGGGGAGGGAGGGCGAGTGGAAGGGCGGGACGCACGCGATCATGGCAGTCGCCTGCTCTATGTCCTGGGAGTCGCCCGTGGACATGGTTCGCGGCGCGGTGCGATCGCGATCAGAAGGAGGGGACAGGGACGGAGATGAGGGTGTCGGAGAGCGAGAGGCGAGCTCGGGGGATGCGAGAGGCGAGGGCGCAGGACCCTCGCAGTGAGAGGGAGTGAGACGCGGTGCGGGTGGCGCCGCGCAAGTCGCGTAATTGGATCTAGGCGCCGGCTGTCGGATAAGATAGCGAGCGAGCGCCGTCGGGCGTCTACCCAGTCACTTCCCCCTCTCGTTTTCTGCCCCGCGTCCCCGACGACCCCTCCTCCTCCTCCTCCCGCCTCCATGCACTCCCTCGCCCGCGTCCAAAAGCTCTCTGCGCGCTCCTCCCTCCGCGCCGCCGCAGGACGCGTCTCCGCCTCCCAGTCTCCTCGCCATGCCCGTCTCACCCCCGTCCGCTCCCTCACCTCCAACTCCACGGCCGCCCAGACAGACAGAGTGAGCCTCCTCCAGCTCCCCCCCGCGCGTCGTCCTCACCCATTTCCAGGACACTATCACCCGTCTCCTCTACTCTATCGGCACCAAGCGCGAGGTCGAACGCTACCTTCGCATCTTCTCTTCCTCCTCAGACGCGTCCCACCCCGCAAAGTTCGCAGTCATCAAGGTCGGAGGCGCCGTCCTCGACAACGTAGAGGAGTTGGCCATCAACCTCAGCTTCCTCTACCGCGTCGGCCTCTACCCCGTTGTTCTCCACGGTGCAGGCCCCCAGCTCAATAGCATCATCGAGAGCGCCGGTGTCATCCCCGACTACATTGACGGTATTCGTGTCACCGGTATGTCTTTACGCCCTTTCCCTCTCGTTCGTGTCCTGAACACGTCTCCGCACCCTCCCAGATGCCAAGACTCTCCAGATTGCTCGCCGTGTCTTCCTCGACGAGAACCTCAAGCTTGTCGCTGCCCTTGAAAAGCTTGGCACCCGTGCCCGTCCTATCACCTCGGGCGTCTTCACCGCCGACTACCTTGACAAGGACAAGTACGGCCTCGTCGGCAAAATCACCAAGGTCGACAAGCGTCCCATCGAGGCAGCTATTCGTGCCGGTGCCCTTCCTATTCTCACTAGTCTCGCCGAGTCCGACGCTGGTCAAATCCTCAACGTCAATGCCGACATTGCTGCGGGCGAGCTCGCAAAGGAGCTTGAACCCCTCAAGATCGTTTTCCTCAACGACAAGGGTGGCATGTTCCATGGAGTTACTGGCGAAAAGCTCGATCTCATCAATCTCGACGAGGTGCGTCTCCTCATCTTTTCTCCTCCCGTTCTCCACATAGAACGTACCGAAACAGGAATACGACGAGCTTATGAAGCAGCCATGGGTCAAATACGGCACCAAGCTCAAGCTCCGCGAGTTCAAAGAGCTTCTCGACCACCTGCCTCGTTCCTCTTCTGTCGCTGTGATCTCCGTGGACTCCCTCCAACGTGAACTGTTCACTGACAGCGGGGCCGGTACCCTCATCCGCCGCGGCTACAAGCTTTTCCGCCACACCACCCTCGACTCCATTGGCGCGGATCGTTTGCGCCAGGTCATCAACGACCGCGACCCCGAGGTTCTCTCTGGCGAAGAGAGCGTCACTGGTGTCCTTAACGCGCTCAAGGACACTCCCTACACCATCTACGGCGATGAGCCCCTGGATGCTGTCGCCATTGTCTCCCACCCCGACGGCGAGGTTCCCATCCTCACCAAACTGCTTGCTTCCCGCACGGGTGTCATGAACGGCATTGTAGACAACGTTTTCAACGCGATCAAGAAGGACCACCGCCGCCTCTTCTGGACTGCCCGTGCCGACGATGAGAACCGCGCGTGGCACTTTGAGCGCGCTGACGGCAGCTTCACACGTGCGGGCAAGAGCCTCTTTTGGTACGGCGTTCACGACGTGCAAGAAGTCGAGCAGATTGTGAAGGGCTTCGAGGAAAAAGGCCGCATCTCGCGCACGTACCTCCCCGTCGGACCTTCCGCTGCCCCCCACAGAGCCAATGGTTCCTTCGTCGGCGTCCGTTCCTACTCGACGCTCGCCCGGCGTCGCGTCCTGGGAACCTCCCGAGGTTACGCCACGGCAGCGCCGTCCACCGAGGAGAAGCGCGTCGCGCTCATCGGCGCGCGGGGCTTCACCGGCCAAGCCCTTACCTCCCTCCTCTCCTCCCACCCCCACCTGAACTTGACCCACGTCTCCTCCCGCCTGCTCGCCGGTTACTCCTTGGAGAATTACACCAAGTCCTCGGTCACGTATAGCGACCTGTCCGCGCAGGATGTGGAACGTATGGAAAAAGACGGCGAGGTGGACGCGTGGATCATGGCGCTCCCCAACGGCGTCTGCAAACCGTTCGTTGACGCAGTGGACCGTGGTGCGGCCGAGAGAAAGGATGGGAAGGGTGGCAGTGTCATCGTGGACCTGAGCGCGGACTACCGCTTCGAGGATGGCTGGACGTACGGACTCCCGGGTGAGGCTCCCTCGTCTTAATTGTTGTACTTCTATTTCTCATTTGCGTCAATTGGATGTCTTTCTCTCCTATCTTCGCGAATTCTACCTTCAGAGCTCTACGGCCGTGACGCCGTTCGCGGCTCGAAGCGCATCTCGAACCCTGGATGCTACGCTACGTCGACCCAACTCCTCGTCGCCCCCCTCCTCAAATACGTCAAGTCTGGTGCCTGGCCCACTGTCTTCGGGGTGTCAGGCTACAGTGGCGCGGGAACTGTCACCGGCCCCAACGCCCCCGATGGCCGTCCGACGACCATCGCCAAAGTCGTGCCCGAGAGCCTTCACGGCGGCTTGCGCCCATACGCGCTCACGGACCACATTCACGAGCGCGAGGCAGGCCGGCACCTCTCCTCGCTTGCGTCGGCGGGGGTGAAGGTTGCGTTCGTACCGACCGTCGCGCCGTGGTTCAGCGGGATTACGTCCGTGCTCTCAATGCCGCTGACCGAGAAGGTTACGGCCCGCGACGTCCGCGCGCTGTACGAGGAGAAGTACGCTGGAGAGAAGCTTGTGAAGATCCGGAACGATGTGCCAACCCTTCCTGACATCGAAAACCAGCACGGCTGGACGGTGGGCGGTTTCCAGGTACACAGTGAAGGCGATCGCGCAGTCGTCGTTGTAAGTGGTCCACTCGTTTGTACAAACAAAGGCTGGAATTGACCTCTTTCATAGGGCGGGTTGGACAACTTGCTCAAGGGCGCGGCAACCCAGTGCCTCCAGGTACGGAAATTTCTCTCATCTAGGACCGTGATCTTCCTCATGTATTCTCCAGAACTTGAACTTGGCCCTCGGCTATGACGAATACGCCGGTATTCCTACTGCGTGAACTTGAACTTAGCTACCACAGTCTATCGTTGCCTTGGTACATGTGTCCTGTTGGATGATGAACGCCTGTACTCAAAAAGTATGATTATTCGATGTAATATAAAAGAGGCACTAGTAACGTGAGCAAAAACTGGAACGACACGGCCGTATAGTACATAGGAGAGAGATGAGCAAAACCTATGCGCAATGCAGATAGACGAATTAGGTGTATAGGTACAAGTATGCCTCGTTAACTAGTCAAAGTGTTCCCATAGAGAATCGCTTGAGTTGCCAACCTGCGCGTCATTCTCCCCCACTGGCTCCGCCCCCCGAGCAGTCATCTTCACCGGTCCTTTGAGGCCCGCACGCTCGAGGAAACTTGCCTCTTGCATCCGTGCAATGACAACCGGATCGTCAGGCACTTCCGGCGACGCAGTCCTTTCCGCCGGGGTCGGCGATCCCGCCTCAGCCTCCACATTGCTTGCGGATGGAACGTCCGGGGGACTCTGGAGACTGGGACTTCCGGCGGCGGCTGTAAGCCTAGGTCTCTTGAAGGGCGCCTTGAACGATTTGCTCTGATACCCATGCCCCTGTCTGGCACGTGGACGCATTCCTAAGCTAGGGGGAGGTTTCCTCGCGACAAGGCGCGAAGTCTGAGCGGCGCGTTCCTGGGTAGGGGGAACAAATGGACGCGACAGAGGACAATCGGAGGCGTTGGAGCTTGTGGAAGCGGAACGCTTACGAGATGGATGTAGGGGCTGAGGGGCTGCTCGAACGGTGTGGTGATTGTCCACCGGTCTTGAATCCTCGGCACGGCCCTTTCCTTTTGTCGAACTCGTCGTATCCGATTGCTGAACACATGGAGAATCGGAGTCCCCATCGGAGTCCTCATCAACCTCCATAGGCTCGAGGACTTCAGAGCTAGAACTCGAAACGAAGTCGCTTGCAGTTCTAGTCGATGAGCTTGCTGAATAGCATCCGATGACCTGGGGCGCTTCCCATGGACGCCTAGCGTGGTCATTCGAAGATGGGGAAGGAGTGCTGGACGGAAAATCATAGTCTGTCTCGATGGGCTTGAAGGACAGATTTTTATGCTTCCTAGACGTCTCAGTCTCTGATTTGGTGAGAGAACCGTTGGCCGAGAGCCCGGTGGCAATGGGAACAGAGCCTGATGAAGAGCTTCTTGAGGCTGCTTTGGAACCCGAACGGTTGGGCTCTGTTGGGATGGCGTCGCTCGTCTGTTCCCTCCTAAGGGAGATCTTGGGGGCGTCTCCCGCACCTTCGTGAGCACCGGGTGTACGCCGGAAAGAGCCATGCAACGACTCTGCCTTGTCAATCTGTTTGGACTTGATCTTCGCATTCTGGTTGGTTGTCCGAGATACTTCACAGAGCATCTGCTTCCACAGCACGACATCAGGGCCAGATTCTGACTGGGAACTCGGCGGACCAATGGAAATGCGACGCTCAGGGACAGCACGACGGGTGTCGGACAAGGGGATAGGTGCAGGATCTATAAGTGACGGTATGATGGGAGGCTCGGCGGTACTGCCTATGCGGGAGGTCAGACGGCTTCCAGTACAGTACTGGGAGACTGACCTATCTCTGCCTCTGATAAAAGTTCATCTCGTAACCTCGATTTTTCTTGCTGCCATTTGACGCCAGAACCACTGGCTTGGGAGAGAAACAAGTCATACGCAGGCTGAGAGCTGTATAGATCCTCGTCCCTGGCCATATGGTACGCTGTAGAAAAGGGGGTGCTGAAGGAAACAAAAGTGGGTTGTTTATAGGTGAGCCACAGACGGAAGCGAGGTAAAGGAGGACTTGCAAGCAGACGAGGAGACATCAGAAGTCACTCCCGATTTTGCTGCGGCATCCGCCTTCTCGTGACAGCTCAAAAGGAATGGAGTGTTTGTGTCCGCACGTGTCTTGCCCGAGAAGCGACACAATGAGGGTCTAGGACGTCGATAATGGCTGCAAGGATACAAAGGAGAGAGGAGGGAGAACGTTGGACTGACGACTCTCGCAAGTCGCACACGGCGAACGCTGGGACGCGTCGTGACCACGTGACCTTCGCGTCGCGTCGCGTCAGTGGCGGGCCGCGGCTAGGCCGCTCACTCTAAGCACGGCTAGATGGTCGCCACGGATGATGGCGGGGATGTGCATATGTAAGGGCGGGGCCCCATACAGATGGTATAGCTGCGTTTGCCATATACGTAGCTCCCCACTGGGTGTGGTCGCTGTGCAAGCAGTAAGTCACAGGCCACCTATATGTTTGTGGGGAGTGCTGCCACGGATCACACAGCATCTCCGCTAAAACGTGGACATCTCGGTCAACTAGGCGAGGTCATCCAGCATTATGCTCTCGCCATGGAACAGAGAATGGAATGTTGTGCGTGCAATCGCGGCGACAGCGACGGAGGAGGCAGGGAGCGTCTAATGAGACGGTTGCCCGCAATTCCAAATCGGGCATTCTAGGACGCGTCCCTGCGTTCGACTTACTCTTGTCCGTCCCCAGATCCTCCGTCCCCTCCTTGCCCCCCCCTCCCCTTCCCTCCCCTCTTCAGAGCACACCTCTGAAGCCCTCGCACGCTCATCTCCCCGCTGGGGACTCAAACAATGCCCGCTCCAAGACCCTCGCAGAGCGCAGAAGCAGCTCGCGCGGCCGCCGCACAGGCCGAATTCAACGAGAAGAAATGGGTCTGGGTCCCAGACGACAAAGATGGCTACCTTGCAGGATGGGTAGTAAAGGAGGAAGATGACGTCGGGGAGATCGTAATGGCCGCAGGCGGAGAGGTACGACCATCGTGTTTCGGACCTGCTCCCGCCTCACAACCCGGTGGCTCTAGATTCGCAAGGTTCCTCTCTATGCCCTCTCCAAGATGAACCCTCCCAAGTTCGACCGTGTTGACGATATTGCAGACTTGACGTTCCTCAATGA
This sequence comes from Porogramme epimiltina, assembly GCA_900155495.1. Taxonomy (NCBI): domain Eukaryota; kingdom Fungi; phylum Basidiomycota; class Agaricomycetes; order Polyporales; family Polyporaceae; genus Porogramme; species Porogramme epimiltina. The sequence continues at coordinate 15,773 of FTLJ01000658.1, forward strand.
GGCCAGCGTAGTACATAACCTCCGCCTTCGGTATGGCTCTGGAGCTATCTATGTAAGTCCACCTCTAACTCTTGTCTGCCAAATCTGCCAACATTACTCCAATCTCTAGACATACTCTGGGCTCTTCTTAGTTGCTGTTAATCCGTACCAAGCTCTTCCCCTCTACTCGGATGCCATCGTACACCAGTATCGGGGGAAGCGCCGTGATGAGAACCCTCCCCACATCTTCGCGGTCGCTGAACGTGCGTGGGTGAATATGGGCGAGGAGCGAGAGAACCAGAGTATCCTCATCACGTACGTCCTTTGTGAATCGTCCACCCGCTCTTCTCACATCCTCCCGAAGTGGTGAATCTGGCGCCGGCAAGACAGAGAGCACCAAGAAGGTTATCCAGTACCTCGCTGCTATTGCAACCGACGCCCACGCTCCCTCAATAACACCATCCCATTCTCAATCGCCTTCTCTAACAGCATCTTCTCCTTTCGGTGCAGTAGTTCCTGCTGTTGGTCTTCCAAGGAGTAGCTCCTTCAAGAAGCATGCCAAAGGCACTTCTGTCAGCGGCCAGGGCTCTGGTTTTGGCGGCTTAACCTCCAAGGGACGCCTCGGACTACTCGAGAGGCAGATTCTTCAAGCGAACCCTATCCTTGAGGCCTTCGGCAACGCCCAGACGCAAAGGAACAACAACTCCAGTCGGTTTGGAAAGTTCATCCGGATCAGCTTCTCGCCCGACGGCAGCATTGCCGGCGCCAACATTGACTGGTACCTTCTGGAGAAGAGCAGAGTGGTCGTGCGAAGTGAGGCCGAGCGAAGCTTCCATGTATTCTACCAGTTGATGGAGAGCGGCGGGAGTTTGAAAGGTCCGTCGCCTGCACAAGAGATAACATTGGTCGGCAGTTGGTTGAAATATGGACAGACACTCTCCTCCTGGATGGTGATGTGGAGGATTATGAATACTTGAACAAGAGCCGGAGGGAAGTAGATGGTATTGACGATAGAGAAGAGTGGAATCTGCTCAAGGTGCCTAGCCACGTACATCGGTGCTGTTGTGTTACTGAAGCCCATCCGTCTAGAACGCACTTGACACAGTTGGCTTCACTGCCGCCGAACAACTCGATCTCTTCCGCGTAGTTGCCGCGGTCCTGCATATAGGCAATGTTGCTATCACTGCGACACGGTCCGATGACGCAGTCATGCCGGACCCTTCTCAAGCGGAGCGGGTTTGCCATCTCTTAGGACTCCCCCTCTCCGAGTTCACCAAGGCCGTGTTGCGCCCCCGCGTACTTGCTGGACGAGAATGGGTCACTCAAGCGCGTACACGACAGCAAGCACTCGATGAGCTCTCGGCACTCTGTAAGACGCTGTATGAAAAATCTTTTGGGATGCTCGTCGACCGGATCAACCGCGCTCTGGATCGTCCATCTTCCAAATCGACTTTCATCGGTGTTCTCGACATCGCCGGCTTTGAGATCTTCGACATCAATGGCTACGAGCAGTTGCTCATAAACTACACAAATGAGAAGCTTCAGCAGTTCTTCAATCACCATATGTTCGTTCTCGAGCAAGAGGAGTACGCACGCGAGGGAATCGAGTGGGACTACGTCAATTTTGGGCTCGATCTCCAGCCCACCATCGACCTCATCGAAACCAGCGGTGCTACAATTGGGGTACTCAGTCTCCTAGACGAAGAATGCATCATGCCGAAGGCCACTGATCGTACCTTCACTAATAAACTACATGCTATCTGGTCTGGAGAGCCGTCTACGGGCGAAGAAGCTCATCCGGGCACCTTCAAGTACGAGCCGGCGCGTTTCGAACAAGGTTTCATCGTACATCATTATGCCGGGCGCGTCGAGTACCGTACGGACGGCTGGTTGGAGAAGAACAAGGACCCCTTGAACGACAACCTCACGCGCGTACTTGCTGCGGCCTCCGAGCGTTACATTGCTTCTCTCTTCGCCGAATACAGCGATGCGCCACTCCCGTCCAGTAACGCCCTCCATGCTATGACCATCGGCAAGAAGAGGGGGCAGAAGAAGGGGGCGTTCCGCACCGTCGGTCAACGACACAAGGAACAGCTCGCAAGTCTCATGGGTCAGCTACAGTCCACCCAGCCCCACTTTGTTCGCTGTATCGTCCCAAACACACACAAGAAACCCGGGCGCGTCGACGTCCCCCTCGTTCTAGACCAGCTCCGGTGCAACGGTGTACTCGAAGGTATCCGTATCGCGCGTCTCGGCTACCCCAACCGTCTGCCATTCGTCGAGTTCCGGCAGCGCTACGAGGTCCTCACTCCCGGCATCATCCCGCCTGGTTACATGGACGGCCGTAAGGCGTGTCTACGCATGGTCGACGCACTCGACCTCGACAAGTCCCTCTTCCGCATTGGCACGTCTAAAATCTTCTTCAAGGCCGGCGTTCTTGCAGAACTCGAGGAGCGTCGTGATGCCCTCCTCTTCGACCTCTTCTCCCGGTTGCAGGCTATCGCGCGCAAGTTCACCGCTCGCCGACAAATGAAGAAGATCCTCAATCGTGCTGTAGCGATTCGTACTATCCAGCGCAACGCGCGCATATACGGTGAACTCCGTGATTGGCCTTGGTGGAACCTCTACACGAAGGTATTTCCTCAGCGTAGCCTCCTTCAGTTGCGCTTTGTCCTGGGCACTTATAATCGTACTTATGGTCTAGGTTCGTCCATTGCTTGCCGCCACCCGTAATGACGATGAGCTCCGCAAGAAGGAGGCCGAGCTACTCCTGGCCAAGGAGCGTGCCGAGCGTGACCAACGCGAACGTGAAGCACTCGAGGGTCTCAAGATGCGTCTGGAGGCCGAGAAGAGGAAGGTTGAGGACGACCTCGAAGCCGAGCGTGCTGTAGGCGTCGACAAAGACGCCCTCCTCGAGCGTAGCAAGAAACATGAACTCGAGCTTGAAGAAGAGATCGTCGCGCTGCAGTCCGATCTCGATACTCTTGACTCGCAGCTCGATCGCGCTCTGAAGCTGCAGAAGGAGAGCGAAGAGAAGCACAAGACGTTGCAGCAGGCTTTCGATCAGGCCGCTGAACACCTAGTTCGCCTCGAGAGCGAGCAGCTGGAGTGGCACGACCGGGAGACAAAACTGGCCAAGGAGCTTGATGAGGCGCTTGAGGATTTGGACATCCTAGCGGCGGAGAAGGAGATGCTTGAGAAACAGGCAGAGGAACTCAAGAATCTCGTCGTGCAGCGTGATGAAGACATATCTCGTACGAAGGAACGAATGGAGTCTACGATGTCTGACCTGGACAGCAAGCTCGTAGTAGAACAACGGAGCAAGTAAGATAGTCCTTGCAACAACCGTCTTCCCTTCAGTACTAATCGATTTCTTCTCTAGGGACGTTCTGCGCGAAAAGGCCGATTCGCTGGAGAAGGATACTCGGCAACTCAAAGAGCAACTCGCGGAGATGGCGCGAACGGCGACTGATTACTCAAACATGATCAAGTCGAAGGAGCAACAGGCTGACAGGCTCTCTGACGACTTGGACAAGATCAAGGCCGACCGTGACGCCTTGCTTAGACAGATCGCAGAACTGCAAGCCCGAATCAACACTCTCACTACCCAGCTGGATGCGGAGCGCAAGGATAAGGAGCGCAATTCGAGCGCGCAAATCAAGCTGCAAGCTGAGCTAGATGAGTTGCGCGTCTTGCTCGAGGCCAAGGTCACCGAGGAGACTCGTCGTAGCGAAGTCGCGAAAAGCAAGGAAATGGAAGTTGCTGATCTCCGCTCGCAAGTTTCTAAGCTGTCTGCCGACCTGTCCGAGACGCGCAAGGCTTCCGCCGAGACCCAGAACAAGCTGAAGGTGGAACTAGAGACCATGACGCGCGAACACAAGAACATCCAGCACAGCCACCAATCACTCTCTGATCGCGAGCAAGCCAGTCGTACACAACTGAAGAAGGTTGAAGCCGCATTCGCAGAGGCGGAGAAGACCAAGCGGTCTCTCGAGTCAGAACTCCAGTCTGTACGTTCTCGTGCGATTGACACGGACAACCAGCTTGCCGAGGTGCAGAAGGCAAAAGAGGCAAGTACATTTTCCCTTTTTCAATTCTCCTCGTATTCTGATCTCTCTATAGAGCTTGGACCGTCAACTCGCCAGTACACAGTCTCGCTACGCTGACTTCGAGGATGCGGCGCTCCAGCTGGAACGCGAGAAGGCGGCGCTCGATCGCCAGGTTGAGACCTTGAAGAAGCAACTCGACGCTGAAACGAAAAAGCGCACGAAGCTCGAAGAGAGCGCTTCGAAGTACAAGACAGAGGCTCACCGACTCAAGGACATCAACATCAAGTTCGAGCGCGATATGAACAAGATCCTCACTGACCTGAAGGCTCGCGAGTGGGAAGTTAAGCAGCTTGAGGCTAAGCAAGACAAGACGATCGTCGAGCATGTCCACGTTCTAGAAGAGGCGAAACGCGTCACGGACCGTCAACTCGCGGAAGCTCAAGTTGAGCTCCAGAAGCAAGCAGCATACATCCGCTCGCTTGAGAAGGCTAAGACTCGCCTGACGACCGAGGCCGAAGATCTCGCCCGCGAGAAAGAAAGTGAAGAGGTCGCCCTGCGTGCCAATGAAAAGAAGGCTCGCGATCAAGAGGCGAGAGCTGCTCGCGCTGTCGCCGATTTGGAGAATGAGCGTCGTGCCCGCGAGGCTGCCGAAGTTCACGTGCGGCGTTTGCAGAACGAGCTTAAGGATGCGCAGTCACAAGTTGCGGAAGCAGAACAACGCGTCTTCGTCGTTCAGAAGTCCAAGGAGAACTTAGAACTTGAGCTGACCAGGCTAGCCGACGAGTCAGAGGCTCAAACGTCCTTCGCCAAACTCCAGAGGCAGTACGAAACCCGAATCGGTCAACTTGAGCAACAGCTAGACGAGTCGGAGCTCGCAAAGTCTGCAGCAGCGAGGATCAAGGAACACGTGGACCGCCAGCACGCTGAGATACGCAAGCTGATTATGAGCGGACCAAAAGATGACGCTTTCCGTACTCGATTGCTCCGCGAGTTACAACTTGCGGACGAGGAAATGGAGCGCGAGCTTTCCCATCGTGCACAGGTCCGACACCTCACCGGCAACAAGACTGGGGAGCAAGTCATGGCGAATGTCACCCCGACAAAGAACCGCTCGAACGGCACTGTACGATTCAAGGATACTCCGACCGAAATTCCTCGTACACCGGATCGCCAGAAACAGGTCGACAAGCTCCGTCAACAAGTACAAGCTCTCGAGCTGCAGATGGCCGCATCCGCGCGCATCCGCCAGTACCTTGAAACTTCGTTGAGGGAAGTAACTGAGGAGCTGCAGAACAGTGACGGTTCCAAGCAATCCATCGAGTCGTGTCGTGCCCGCCTTTCCAAGGAAAACGCCCGCCTCACGGAACTGTTGAAAGAAGAAGCCGAAGCTCGCCGTGCGGCTGAAGCGGCCCAGCTTGACGGAGTTCAAGCTATGTGGGATCGCTTCCAGAACACCATCTCTCAGGAGCGCGAAAGTTACGCACGCCTTGAAGAGTCACGCAAAGCCTTGGTAAGTTACTTAGACTAGGTTGGTCACCGGTATATGCTCACAGTCGCCTACAGGTCGTTCAGCAGCGCGCTGCTCAGATGGAAGTTGAGGACCAGCGTCGTCAAGTCCAAGAGCTCACCGCTTCCAAGAAGCAGCTTCAGACAGAGGTCAGCTCGCTCAAAGAACGTCTCGATGCAGAGGTGCTCGCCAAGAACGATGAGCTTGGTGCGTTGATATGATCCACTCAGTGTTCTCTTCTGATGACTCCCTAGCCATCAAGCGGAGCCTACAGGGCCGTCTGCAAGAGCTCGAAATCACATCTTCGTCCACGGCGGCTATTCACTCAGGTTCGTGCCATACTCTTCAACGTTGCTGTAGTAGACTAAGTAGCATTGCTTTAGAATTGCAAGAAGCCATTGAGGCATACAAGAGTAAGACAGATGAGTATCTGAAGCGCTACGAAGAAGCCGAGATCAACCGTGCCAAAGCAGCTCGCGCGGAAGCATTCGGTCCGTTGTGCTACACTCGTGTCTTGAACCACGTTGACAGTTCCTCATAGCCCGGCGTGCATTGGCGGACGCTGAGAAGGCTCATGCCGATGCCTCTTCCGAGCGACAAGCGAATGAACAACGTGCTCAAGCAGCCGAGCAACGTGTGCATGAGCTCGAAAGGAAGCTTGAGGAAGAAGGTCGTGAATCGTCCGACCTTGAGCTCTTACGTCAGCGCCTTGCAGAGGAGATGGAGGATGAACGCAAGCAACACCAACAAGACATTGCAGAGCGTGAATTCGCCGCAGACCAGACGCGCAAAAAGTATCAGGGGGAGTTGGCGCAGCTGAGCGAGGGTAAATCCATTCCCTGTTACACATCTTAGCAGCGCACTAATTGAACGTACAGAGTTACAATCACAACGCGACACGATGAGTCGTCTACGGGAAGAGAGTCGCAAACTTCGCTCCGAGTATGACGAACTACAACTGCGCTATGACGATGAAGTCTACAACGGCGGCTCATGGAAGAAGGACAAGGAGCGTCTGGAGACCAAGATCCAAGACCTGACAAACGCGTACGACGCCTCCACTGCTGCCCAAGCAGAACAGCAATCCCAGATCGTCACCCTCCACTCACAAGTTCGCGAACTGCGAAATGTCCTCAACGATGCCGAAACAGACCGTGCGCTCTTGCAGAAGGCACGTCGTGCACTCCAAGCTGAGCTGGAGGCCATTAAGCTGGACCACGTGGATGCCAGCCGAATGTCATCTGGCACTGAGCTGCAGCGTCTGCGACTCGAGAAGCAGGATCTCGAGCGGTCTCTCGAGGAACAGGGTGATCGTGTCACGATGGCGTTCGAGCGAATGAAGAAGGCAGAATCGTACGCGAACGAGTGTCAAATCGAGCTCGGCAAGATTCGCGTCGAGAATTCCGAACTTGACAAGATGAATGTGCGTGTTGTCACATTCAACCTCGTTTTCTTCGTGATGAGGCTAAATGACATTGTTCCAGGCAAGCCTGGAGAAGCAGGTGAAGGACGCAAACGTCCGGATCGTTGACCTCGAGACAAAGTCTATGAACGCCCCCCGGCCAGCAGCAACGTCACGTCGCCTTGAGTCTCGCATCGAGGAGCTGACGAACCAGCTGAACCAATCGACACGGGACAGTTCGCGCATTCACTTTACTGCAGACAAGGCTGTGGCAGAGGTTGAGCGGCAGAAAGCACGCCTCGAGCAAGAAGTCCAAGATTATGAGACTAGGATCAAGGATATGCGTCAGAGGATGGACGAGCTTGTAGGTACCACCCATCACCTTTCAATACCTCCACGCTTATACGCCTTCCAGACAACGTCGCAGAATGCTCTGCAGCTTGCAAAGCGCCGTACAGAGCGTGAGGCAGCCGATTTCAAGCAGAAGTCGCTGAACCTCGAGCGTGAACTGGAGAGGCTGCGCAGCCGACTTGAACGACCTTCAAGTGCACTCCTTGGTTCACCTGCGAGCTCCCCACGGAAGCAATGACACGATGATACCCTTCACGACTTTCACGCTACATCTGATCGACGAGATATGTCCATGGACGCCCCTTCCGCTTTGTTGCACTACTAGTCTCATCTGTATCTTATAATCGGACACTCACCCAAGCACTCAATCATGTTTTACTAGCGTATATCCTACAATTGTCCACAATCGTTTGGTTTCTTGGTGTCCGAATACCTCTGAATCCCTGAAAACCTCGGGGGAGATGTAAGCCCTCGTTCGACAGGGCATCGATAAGCTGCCATCGCGTGATCCCCACGTGAGACGCTCATCAGTCAAACTCCCAACCCTCAAGCCACTCCAGTTGTCGCAAGTAGGAACCCTCTTCCAGCAGCACCATGAGCGGAACAGAACCGTTCAACCCATCTCCTCAAATGGAGCACGTGCGTCAACTGATCAAGGAGCATCAGCAGGAAGGATGGGATGCGGCTTGGTCAGTCACGGCCGCGACCCACAGAGGTAGTGGCAGGAATTGGTTGACTCACCCCGGTCTTATTTCTAGGAAGGATGGCACGACACCTTGGGATGCAGGACAAGCGCAACCACCGTTGAAAGATTTGCTAGATTCCAAGGTGCTGGACCTACCCAGCACCGGGAGTGCTTTTGTTCCCGGTTGTGGTACGGTGTGTCAAAAATCAAAACACTTTGACATCGACTCCTGTATGATACTGTACTAAGCTGACACACCAGGGATATGACGCCGTTTGTATAGCAACAGTCACAGGCTTGGAGACTCTGGGATCAGACATCTCATCCACTGCAATCGGAGCGGCGCAAGAGTGAGTACGCACATGCATACTCAAGCCGAATTCGCACATGAGTTGAGCGAAACCCCCACCAGGTTCGCTCAATCGATCGGGACCGACGTGAACGTTAAGTTTGAGGTGTCTGATTTCTTTAGCGTGGGTGCAAGTGGGGAGATATTTGACATCGTGTACGATTACACGTACGCTCGGCCGCTCTTCATGGCTGTGAAACGCGACACTGAGCTGCCCCGTAGATTCTTTGTGGCAATTCCACCCGCCAGACGTGCGGAATGGGGGGCGCAGATGAAGAAACTCGTCAAGCCCGGTGGCTATTTGATCACCTTGATATTCCCCATCCTAGAACACACCGATACAGGCCCACCGTTCTTCGTGAGGCCCGAGCACTACGATGAAGTTCTTGGGTCGGAAGGATGGGAGAAGGTGTTGGATAAGGTACCAGAGCGTAGTTTGCCGACGCACATCAACAAGGAGAGACTTATTGTACGCAAGCGAGTGTAGCTTGTGGCGTCATTCGTTTATCATACAACGAGTTATTGATAATTAGTACAACGGAGACGGAAACCTATGAGCGTATGAGTGAAACTCTGACGGCTATACTACACTCTACGGAGGCAAGAACCCTGACGCCCTCCACGCAGCCATCCACCGTGTGCTCTCGCCACGACCGTCCAGAGCTGGTAGCGCGTGGAGAAAACTTGATGCGCGTTCCGACTCCTCAGTAGACAATACCGCCCCGGTAAACGATGTTCCCTTCCTCCCTACCCGTGCACGGAAGAAATCCAAGAGACGCAGAGCAGGGTTCGTTCGCATGGCATCAACTTCGTCCATTGAGCCGGAGCGTGCCGTAGCTTCGAGGGTTTCGAACCACTCGTGGAGGGGAACTAAAGGAACGCCGAGTTCTTCTGCGATTGGTACAATGAATGACTGGAGAGAGACGGGTCGCGGATGAACGAGATGCAGAGTGGATGCTGTGGATTTTCGCATCTCAACGAACGCACGTGAGCCAGCGTAGCTTGGAATAAACGACGCCGCCTACAAGATGCATGTTAAGCATGACCAAAGTATACGAAGCGAGTTTACGTACGTCGCGAATGTCGGGGAGACAGCGCGTAAAAAGGGCAGACTTGACCATCGCGGGGAACCACTCGCGCTCGTTCCAGTGTCCGCTATTGTCTCCACATAGTTGGCCAAGACGAACGACGGAAACGGGGATATTTGCTTTATCTGCAGCATAGTAGAGAATCTGTTCCGCCACCCATTTAGCTTCCGAGTATCCTGTTCCGATTGCGGAGGCAGGGTCCAAGCGCACTTCCGGAATGGGTTGAGGGAGAGAGCACCCTAGAGGTAATGGTCAGACAATAGCATACACGCAGTGATACAAACCTAGAACAACATACCGCGCAATACACCAATGGAGCTGACGAATTGGATCTTGGGCATGTCGGAATATGGGGTACTGAGCGCAAGGTCGATAAAGTTGCGAACACCTTTGATATCTCCTTCGAATGAGGACACCGAGATGTTGAAGTCCACGCGCCACGCTGACCGGTGTCTCTTTATGAATGCCAAAACGCCGCAAAAGCCAGGCCCATGCTTACCGTTGAGGAGAACATGAGTTACAGAGGCGCGAATCTATAATCCACGGAAATTAGCATACGGAACCTTCAGATAATTCTTGCCGCCTACCTCGTCGAGGAGTAACGGATCGACTCCAAAGCTGGGAACGTCCAACTCGCTCTCGATCAATTTGAGCTTCGGGGAGACCAGTAAGTCTTCGTCCAGACCTCGCTCCCTAAAGCGTGCCACATGTCGTTCCATGAGCGGGACACCCTTCCTGTTGAATGCGTATACAACATGGACATCTTCATCTTGAAGAAGATGCTCGAGCATGTCACAACCGAAGCCGCCAGTGGTACCGGTGACCAATACAACATCCCTCCCTCTATGTCGCGGGACGAGCTGAGCTGGGCGTGCGGGAAGGTCTGAGGAGTATAGTCGGGAGAGACGGATGAGATGCTCTGTAGTGCTGATGCCATCGGGCACCGCTGGAGAAGACCCATGCACGGCATGTGAGATAGCATGAGTCAGAGACGCGATAGTCGGGGACTGATAAACCACATTGATCGGCAAACGCTTTGCGGCGAGGGCCGAGTGGTCTCGAATAGCGCGAAGAGCCGTGTTACGGATCCAAGCTGCTTGGAGGCTGTTGTCGGGTGAGTATTACTTTACAGAAGGAAAGAAGGGTGTCTACCTATCGCAACCGTTACGGAAGAAGTCGGCTTCATCGTTAATAGGCCGTATAAGAACGCTAGTAATAACTCTCCGGACGAACGCTCGCGTAGACTGATCGTCCCATATTTCCGGTCCTGTAATGGTTGGCTGAGAGCTTCTTTCAATATTCTCATACAGGACGCTGATCTCGTCAGAATATGACTGCATAGCTGCAACCCTTCGAGGATAGCCTTTGGCACTGTATGAAAAGGGCTTGGACGGCGAGGTTGTGATAATCATCTGGCAATTCCTTAGTGAGTCTAAAAATGCAACTGACCCAATGCTAGAACGCACCTCCTTGAAGATGCGAGAATGCTGAGGTGCGAATGCATTCGCTTGCTCGATTGTCGGCCTGAGCGGGCGATGAGTGTACCACGCAACATAAGGAGGGCGGAAATACCAACCAGACTCTGTTCCGGAATTCTTTGAGTGCCTTGCTATCCTCTATGTCAAATTGTAGGTCTGGCTTCGGGTCTATTAGAACACCGTTCTGGAATCTCCCGTGCCCGAATATGAGACAGTGTCGAACATGAGGATCTTGATTTATAATATTTTCTGTGTTGCGAGACATTAGATAAGGAGTCAAAGGAACATGACATCGGCTGTCCGTACCGAGGGGAACCGGGTTCGTCTGCAACAGGCATGTTAAAACAGCGGGAGGAAGGGGAGCTCGTAACCTCACCTTTTCTCCATTAGACAGCACGATCTGGTCGTCAAGACGCCCTAGGATGGCCCAGTGCCCTGGTTTTGCAGGATGCTCTTCGATGAAGTCGTTGGTTGCGAATGCGTCCACGCCGTCGATCTTCGTGTTCACTCTTGCCAACGGGTGCTCCGGTATGGACTAAAAAATACAACCGTGATATTAGAGGCGCGTACGATGGCGCAAGCGTGTTGGATGCCTACGAGAACAACAATCTCAAACTTTCCTTCGCCGACATTCCGGAGGTGGAATTTATGCCAACCTGTCAAAGTGAACCACTGCCAGTCCATCCCAGGGTTCTCTGGGTGGGCGTCGGCTCTGTGGTATTATATACGCATGGTAAGAGAACAACGTACTGGGTAACAAGGTAGAGATAGATCCTGTCTCTGTTCTGGACCAGTATCGCCTTTAGTCAAGACTGTACAACATATCATGAGTGAGGTCTTACGTTCCGTAAGTCATGATCAAGCAGACGCCCTGTGACGCGAGTGTATCCCCAACGTGTTTGGTGAGGGGTGCACCTCCGAAGATCTATACATGGATGGCCGTTGGTTTTGAAGGGAGACGAGGGCGCGGTTGCGATAACTCACGAGACCGTCTATAGTCTTCAAATGTTTAACCTTCTCTGGATCCTGTGCCCAGTGCTGTGGCGATTGTCAAAGAAGTAAGCTACTAATAACGTGAGACCACATCACCTCAATAAACGCAGGCAACGTCATGACATAATCTGCTTCTGTCAAGAGGAGTCCCTGGAAGACGTTGTCGGAAGTGGGTGTCGTAGGGGGCAGCGCAGGCTGAAACACTGCCATGATCCATCCACTATATGCCTAGATTTCCGTCACACTCAGTGCATAATTATAGGATAAGCATATTTACCGACACACAAAGCGTCGACAGGCCTAGTGCATGGAACATTGGGACTGCATGGCAACCAAATGTCTTACCAGTGGTTTCGACCTCTCCGTATTCTATAGGATTCCAGATCAACCAGTGTTTGATTAGACGAATAGTCATACACACTGTTTCTAGTCGACCAGCCGAGGAAGGTTTTGTGGGACCAGATGATCGGCTTGGGGTGGCTAGTCGATCCTATGGTTACGGTCAGGCAAGGGACGTTCCGCATACTAGAGGGCATACCTGACGAGTGCATGATAACGGCCTTGTCACTCGGATCTAATTCCACTGCAAGCTCGACAGACGCGTCGTTGGCTTCCGAAGAAATGGTATCGAAGAGTTGTGAATATGTGATGATGGAGTGAAGGATCACATCTTGGATCTCGCGGCGGACTTCTTCGGCGAGAGAATGTACATACACATCGTTTGAGACGAGGACGTGTTTACAGCCTGTTTCACGGAGGAGATGGGCGATGGAAGTCGAAGAGTTGCGAAGGGAGATGGGGAAGGGGATGTGTCCTGATCTCATTACGCCCCAAATGGCGAGCGCGTAGCTAATGGAATCTATAGGCTGGGGTGTGAGTGGGGGAAAACATATCTGCAGCGACGGAGAATCTTACCAGCAGATGCGAGGATGGCGACGGTGACTTGCGGTTTTGCTTGCCCCACAAAGGCGTTAACATATGTAGCAACGCGGCGCATAGCGGGGACAAGAGTAGAGTAGGTCACGTCCTGGATTGTGTGACCATTGTGGAAGCGAAAGACAGGAAAGTCAGGATTTGCTATGGCGTGCCATTCGTACACATCAATAATCGTAGCCGTTTCGTTCTGAAATAGAGCATGAGGGGGGTTAAAGGGGGGATTGGCCGGTACAGGCATAGTGGGAAAGGCACAAATGAGAACGGGGACGAGAGAGGTGGGGCTTTGGGTAGTGTGGGGTTAAGTAGGGCGGGGCCTGAGTATCAAACTCTCGACGCAAGCGCTACGGTGTGCCTATACTTGGTGCAATGTTCGAGATCTAGACACACGACAATAGTGTCTGGGCCAAGAAAAGATACTCGCGCACCATATTTGTTATCGAACGGGCCAGACGCACACGTTCTACCGTCACTAGATTTGAAGTATGTCTATTCGAGATGCTTGTGAGAGGAGAAGGGTGGTGCCGTGAGGTCTAGGATACGGCAAGCTCAGGTGGGCGGCGCGCAGCCTGAGCTTCCCGCCTCGGCACTTGGGGCCGTCTTACGTCCGCGGAGTGACACTGAGTTTCGTTCACCTCCGTGCGGGACCGCGGCTTGATATATCGACTGCGTGAGCTTCGTGGAGGCGGGAGTTCTATGTGCGGGACAGCGGCCAAACTTGGTGCACTGATTGACCCCGACGGCCAGCTGGCTAGTCGCCGAAGGACAGATGCACATCAAGTGACTACCCCGAGCTGAAGCTAGATAAGAGGGCTCACCTCAGCCACGTCATTTTCATCCTGACATGAGCTTAATCCAAACCACTTGCGGATCTTGGAGGGACGCGATGACTGGGTCTGGATGCTTGCCCGCACGTTTGTGCCGCATGCTCGGTTGCGTTGAACGCTTGTGGACACTGTAACTGGAAATAAAGAACACAGAACATGCTTGACTGCAGGAAACTCTTCGAGACAAGATGGTCGCTTGGGTATCCATTTTCACTCGCTTGACAGGAACCAAGGCGCGATATACATTCGAGGGATCATGCTCATTCCATTCGTCCGCAACAAGCCGTGAACCACATAGCGTCCACATGTTGGTTACATATATTCTATGAGCTATAAGCTAGTCAGTTGCCTGCGGAGGTGTATTCTACCGGAGCACTCACCGGTAGATTGAATTGGAAACGAAGTGAATGCCACGGTTTGTCGACGGCTGAGCACTGTGGCCGCGCCGCGAGTGATGACATGCGATGACAGCCCTAAGGTGCAAGCCCCGCGCGGGCAGCAATCGGTGCTTTCCATTCAACGTCTACCGCCACGTCCAAGTCGCCTCGCCCACAGAGCCACGGTCCACCGGTGGAGAGAAGCATCCAATGCGAGCGCCTGCTGCCGGATCACGTGAAAAAATCCGGGCCGCCGCTCCGGTACTGTACAGTTGCAGATCGGATCTCAGCCACCGGAGAGGCGGCAGGGAGAGGAGAGAGAGACGAGGAGGAACGGCCAGGCAGCCTCAAGACCACCCACAAAATGGTCCGTCCACCCGTCCCTCTCGCCGTTCTGCCCGTTCTCTGACCCCCTTGGCCCCTCCCCACAGCCCAAGGAAATCCGTGACATCAAGCAGTTCATTGACATCGCCCGCCGCAAGGATGCCAGTGGTGCGTCTCCCTCCCACGTCCTACCACCTTCGCACCTGATCTTCCTCTCCTCATTCACAGCGGCGCGGATAAAGAAGATTGCGTCGCGGGTGCCTGGTGGCAAGACCAAGACCAAGTTCAAGATTCGCTGCTCCCGCTACCTCTACACCCTCTCCCTCGACGACCCCGAGAAGGCGGAGAAGCTCCAGCAGAGTCTTCCCCCAGGTCTGTTCCCATTTCCTCCCCCTCTTTCCTCCTCTAAACCCCCTATTCTGTACGCATTCAGGTCTCAAAGTAGACGAGGTCAAGGATATGCCCAAAAAGAAGTAAACTCGGATCTCTCAGAGACCGTCCGTTTACTCTCTCTTTCGCGCTTTAGCCCTTCCTTCACTATGGCCATATCTCAGACGTCGCTCCCCGAGGATGTATGCCCTACCCATGACCGGCATAATTTGCATGCACGCTACTGCTGTATTCCTAGCCATCTCTCTCGCGCTGCCCTCCCCGGCTCATGTCCTATGACACATGACCACCCCCACGGTCCAACGCTGCGATCGTCAGCCGTCTGTGTCTGGTATGCCATATGCTTGCGTCGTACGTCGTGAGCCTATCGTGGAGGTGACTCCGACTCGACTCTCCCCACCTCACCATCCGAATTATATCGTAACGATATCCCGCTGCCACCACCTCGAATTTTTTGGCGAATCTACGACGGTTGAATGCTCTAATCTGCAAGTTTGTATGCCTCGTGTTCCGTCGCGTGTTCAATTGGCATACATGAAAGTTGGACTCACGGCAGGTCTGCTCCCCGGAATACGTACGAGAGAACTGGACACGAAACGTGGTTCAGGAAGCCATCGACCAGATCAAATGTGTATGGGTCGAGCCCATGACCAGTGCATTTATCCCAACACATGTTCGCTAGCTCATCGTGCTTGGTGGATATCGCGCGAGCGTGTTGACCTAAGTTTTCCTTGAGTTGGCCCCGTGGAATGCGCCACATCAGACCTCCACTCCTGCCATTGTTAAGCGTCCTCAAGTCGAGACACCTATAGCTGTTGCGCTTTCTGCACCGCAGGCTTGGTGTCTAAGTCCCCAGTAACTCACTAGGTTTCTGCACAACCACTACTGAACGAGCTCACGACGCTGCCACCTGCTCTCTCATCGCCTTGCTCCATACCCTGGGAGCCTCTTGAGTACATCATCTTGTTGCCGTCTAGGAGGCTTTCCTGAACACTCGAAGATGATTTCCAAATTCTGACGCAAATGTAAACTTGTGCCCACAAGGAGCTTCTAGCTTCGGAGAGGAGTGCGGGCGCTGGGCTTCAGTACGATGAAGCCAGCAGACTTGCATGCTGCTGCAACCATCGTCATATTCGCCCCTCACCGCCAACCTTTACCTCGGACATGTGGTTCAGGCCAAGAGAGCGTGTTACGGGAAAAGTATCAAGGACATACTCCCCCACATGAAGATCATTCTCCTCGGTGACGAAGCTTCGGCACCGTTCTCCTTCCCTGCGTTCTGGGAGATGCAGAAGGACAACGAGGACTGCGGTGGCGGAACTATCGACCTCAAGATGATACCTGAGGTCAATCACTTCGTACGTAGTCCGTCCTGTCAAAGCGGATGACAAGGTGTTGATGGTGCTCCGAGGTTCTAGGTTCGCGTGGAGGGCCCCGAACTCGCCATGAAACTATTCCTGGAGGCTATGAAGTAGGCGAGATATAGGTACCATGTCTCTACTACGCCTCCACGATTGGGCGCTGGGGTGTCGTTGAGATTGTAGGATGTGCTGAACGACACACATAAGCCTTCGTGTGACACAAGGTAAACAAAGGCAAGTAGATCGCGTGAGAGGGAAGGACGAACCATCTGGTCTTCAACTTCCTACATGCAAATCGATCCCTGGAGGAGTGTGTTCGCCTGCGTCATCGAGGATATTTTTGGACAATCTACTTTATGACAAGCAGCGTCCAACAAACGCTATGGTCTTCAGCCAAGACTTAACGTGGAACCCCCGCTTCGTCCCAACTCTGCGGTGGGGGTCATACAAGCTCGAAATTTGAGGAAGCGAATGCATGCGTACATAACAGGTAGTTCAATAATGCTGATGCTACATGGAATGGTTTCGTGCTGAGATATATACATGCCGACAATTCCGATCCGTGTCATTCCAAGACCACCAAAGTCCGCGCGGAGTGCCATATACGAATGAACCCAACGTGAGTGATGTACAGCCGCTATGGTCCCGAAAAATATGTAAGACATTCATGAGGGAAAGGGGGAGGAGCATTCTATGCGCAATGGGGCGAAGTGCCGACGGACCATAACGAGGGGCTCACGAGCCCCCTCAATCGTGTCGCCATGGAGGATGGTTCTCCCCTGGGCGCGTCGAGCGCCCCTGACGAGGTGGGCGGAAGCGGGAGGCGGGCGGCCTAAGAAGAAGTTCCGTATCAAAATCATCAGAGTCGTCTGTGTCAAAGTCAAAGTCGTCCCGGGCCCGGGAGGCGGAGGCGCGACCAGCACGGTTGCTCGAAGAGCTAGCGGCGCTGGAACTAGAACCATTCGGGCCGGCCGCGGTCGAGGACGTGGCGCCGCGTGGCCGGGTGACACGCCCACGGCAGACGGGACAGGTGCGTGAGCCTTTGAGCCATTGCTATGGCACGTGTCAGGAAAAGAGGTGGACTGGAAGGGACGTGGTGGACGTACCTGCAGGCAGCCTTCATGGAACCAGTGCGAGCACCCTGGAATGCGCAAGCAGGGATCAGATGCCTGATACTGGGGAGAAGAGCACAGCCGGTCAGCACGGTGATCGAACATGAGGCTGAGGGAAGGACTGACGTCGTCGAGACAAATCGGGCATCGCTCTTCTGTCTCTCCAGGCGTGGACCACTCCGCGTACGTCCCTTTCGGAAGAGAAGACATAACATCCGAAGGTGTTCCCCGTGTTTTCGCGTCGCCGAGGATCGCTGACAACGCTACTAGTCCCTCGTACGACGTGTCAAATTCGTCATCACGCTATTAGACAGATTTTAAGCAGGGCACACCCACACAGAAAACGATGGTGCTTACCATGTAGTCACCCAGATGACGGTGGCGCCCCCGACTATTAGGCGCTGCTCTGTCCCCCCAAATCATATCCGGAGGCAAGTGTCCCGCGCGCGAGCGTGCGGCGAAGCGACCATGGAGTGGGGCCGGGCGGCTCTCACCCGAACCGTCAGGTGGTCGTGGCACAACCTGAATACGGCGCGTAGCCAGCGGAGTCGCATTCGACGGCGCTGGCGCATCATTCGCGCGTGTCTGAAGAGGACGCGAGGCCGTAAATAGGTTTGGAATAGCAGCGGTGTGGTTGTACGCAGAACGAGGGGCGACATCGGATGTCCGCGGTAGGTTACGACGCATTTCGCGTCGCCGCTCGAATTGATCATGGCGTTCGGCCAGAGTAGTACGCTCATCGTCGACCGTACGAGAGGGGCGCGTGCTGTGGGGATATGTAGTGTTATTGCCGGAGGTTAGACGGGGGCGGCCGAGTAGTGTTGGCCGAGACGGTACCGACGAGCCATAGGGGAGTGCAAGAACATCGCGCAAGCGGTCTGTAGAGTTTTGCATGCCACGATCGCGGGAGGGGCGCAATCCTAAGCCATGGTAGGGGAATCCATCGGTGCTACTTGTGCTGGCACTAGACGGTGGCATAGGAAGGCGAGAGATTGCACTCGAATATGGCTGGGAAGACGTAGGCTCCGCAGCTTGTGCGTGGCGCGGCCAAGGCCGATCAGGGGGTAAAGCCTGGCCGAACGGAGCGGTTATGTCGTCATCGAATTGGGACCAGTGCGGTGGAGATGGTTGCGGAGGACGGACTGGGGATCGCTCCGGCGGTGCCTGTCGCTGCTGTTGGAGCGCAGCCGAGCGCGCCATGGTATCGAGAAATGGGCCACCTCGAAACGCGCTGAGATCAATGCTGGATTGGCGTTGTGGGCGTTGAACCGAGGGGGCTTGGTGAACAGAAGTTGGCTCTGTCGAAGGAGGAAAATTCGGCTCCGCGTATTCCGGCGTTGGAACTCCGAATCCAAACCACGGTGCAGCACGGTCTTCGATCGTGTTATAGTCGAAATCGGTACCGCGACCTGAATGGCGAGTTGCTGAGGAGCGGCTAGAGGCTTCACTCCCTAGGTTAAACAATCGATTGGATGATTCTTCCTCAAACGATGCGGTGAGAAGACTCCAGGGCGATCTTGGCGGGGAGGGAGACGCCCGCGGCCGTGCTCTTTGACGCAAGCCACCGAGGCCAGCCGATCTAGCGCGACTACGAGCTTCTAGCTGCCAAGCGGGTAATCCATCCGACATAGATCGTTGAGAAGCCGTAGAGGGGAAAAGATCAGCATTAGCAAGATCATCGCTTGGACGATTCCGTGGGGTGGATGACGTCGTCGAGAGGCCGAAATTCTGAGGGAATGGTGCGGCTTCTGTCTCTGTCCAAGATAAATGTGGAGAGCGCACGGACTGGAAACTGGGAGCTCGGGGGATACTGCCGGTAGTTGACGGGCCAGGGTTTCGAGGCCAGGTGGGCGCGTAGGAAGGCTGGCGAGTGGATTCCCAAAGGGGGCTATCGCCCAGCGCACCGCGAAGTGTCGAATACGAACTAAGACTGTCGGAGATCGCCGTCAAAGATGTCGCCCTTTGCTGCCGGCTCTCCGCGAGGAGATCGGCAACACGTCTATGGTGGTCCTCTGCGTCACGGAGAGTGCGGTCAATCCTCCTAGACATTTCGTTGTCCCTGCGCCACACATCGTCCATCGACGGTAGTCGCTGAGCAAGGGGAGGCGTGCTAGGCAACTGCGGCGATTGGCGACCCGAGGACAATGTTGTGGTGCGACGGGTGAGAGCGAGGTCTTCGTTAAGGGCAGAAGTGCGAGATTGCGCAAACACTGAAGACGGCGGCGAAGAAGTTGAACCTCGACTGGAAACATTAGTGAGACGGTCGAATACACCTATACCAGGCGAGTCAATTTCAATCTAAGAACACTTTCGCGACAAGGATTCACACCTGGACGTGGTCTGGTCTGCCTGAGCAGGTCATAACGACTAGGGATAAGGCCGCTTGGGGAGGAGCGCATTCGTTCCGCAAAAGGTGCCGAAGTTTGTTCGAAGCGGGCATCACGGGGCGCCACATTTCCGTAGGGATCGTGGTACGCCGGAGACAGCTCCCGGTCTTCTACCATCATGGATGATGGGGAGGGTGGACTGAAGAACCCACTAAATCCGCCGACAAGTGGTATGTCCGCAAATGGGAGACCCGTTGGCTGTGGCGGCACGGGTTGACTGTGCTGCTCAGGGGAGTAGCGCGCCGCGGTCAAGGCTTGACCATCGTGGGGAATGGTATCTTCAAAACCAAAGGCAGCAAGAAATGGTGAGCACGGGGGTGCAGCGAGAGATAGTACGACGGGTACGGACCGGCAGTGGATGATTGCGCACGAGGTCCCCACGATTGGGGCCTTGTGGCAAATGGCCGAAGGTCGGCTTGAGGGGAGTGGCGGAGTGCAGCCATCTCACGGTCGAATACACCGGCGCGCTCCATGGACATGCGGAACTCGACATCGCCATTGTGGGAGGGCTGGTGAGATATAGGAGGCGGAGAGGGGGAGGGTATTGGGGGTGCCTGAGGGACAAAGGGCAAGGCGGTTGGAGCGGGGGGTTCTGGGAGGGGATCACGGTCGAAAGAATCAAAAGGGACGATGTCGTCCCCAGGGCTTTCTGCGACGGGGCGGATGGAAGGCGAAGAGGAGGAGAAGGTAGAGCGAGCGGAGTGGTAGCTGGAAAGGCTGCTGTTGCTAGCGGAAGAGGAGAAGGAGGTGTCGGCAGGGAGCAGGATGTCTTCTACCTCGTGAGCATATGTGGAGCGGTTGTCGCTCCTGGCACGCTTGGTGCGGTCGTTTCCCGAGGCGGAGGATGAAGACGGGCCGCGAGAGGAGCTTGACTGGCTGCCGCTGGGAGAGGGCTGATCTGAATCGAGGTCGGGAGCGATGTCGGCGTAGGAGCGCTTGTGGGAGGATGAGGAGGGGGTGGCGGAGGAGTAGAGCGCGTCCGCCATGGCTGGGCGGGGATGGGGCAGAGGAGCGTGTGTGGGTGCAGAGGGCGTACGGGGCCGGTTAAGAGGGGCGGAGGGGAGGACAAGAGGGCCTGAGCCTGAGCCACCGCTCCTGCTCCCGCCGCATGCCACCCCGCTGAGAGCCTTTGGCGCCCACCCACACGCGAGACGCCCACAGACGCCCATCGCCCAGAACGGCAGGTGGCCCGTCGGCCTCGACCCTCGGCTTCGGCCCGTCTCCCCGCCCCCGCCCCCGAGTCCGCCCGCGTCGTCGGGGCCTTCACACAGCGGCACACACTCCGCCAGACATCCGGGTCTCTCTTCTAGCGGTGCATTGCCACGATTAAGCTATACAACACAGAAATACAGTAACACGCATAGCCAGCGAACACCCAGCACGCGGGCACACGCCATTAGTCCCCGTCTCGAGGGCACCTCTATCATAGGAGACGCCGATCCAAGATGCACGAAAGCTTCAAGCCGGGCCACATCCCTCAGCCACTCAAGCTCAAGCTTCAAGCCTCCTTCTTCTCCTCCTCGGCCCTCCTCTTTTCCCGGCGTTCCCGGCCACGCGTGATCATCGGCTTCGGCTCCAGCGACGCGAACAGCCGCTTGCACACCTGCTCGATGATGAAGCAGCCCACAAAGTCCACAACCATCGCCATCGTCAGCTTGAACTTGAACTGCGTGCGAGAGAGGGGACCCGTCAGCAACCCTCCGCCCAAAACGAGCGGCAAAAGTACGTACGATGTCCTTCATCTCGACGATCTGCAACCACCGGTTCAGCTCCGGCATCAAGTCCGTCGACCCCGAGAATGCGACGGCTTCGGCGCCGACAAGCCCCCAGTACAGAGCAGGGTTCTCACGGATGCCCTCCCGGAACGGACGTCCCTGGAAGTTGATTGCAAACGTCGACACCTGCTGAGACAGGCTGAGCAAATAGATCGCCGTGTTCAGCAGGTTCGGCTCGAATTTCGCCTCCAGATCGATTGGGCCGCGTCTAAGATGCCGTCAGCGTCAGATACCAAGGGCATAGCAGATAACTCACTCCTCGAACGCGTAAGAGAGCTGGGTGATGTACACAAGAGTGACGATGTGCAGCGCGAACTGGAGTAGGACGGAGAGCAACACGTAGAAGTTGAAGATGTTGCCAAGCGGGCGTTCCCTCGAAAGCTTCTCCACAGGCTACGTGCCGGCGTCAGAACCAACGTTACAACTAAAAATGACAAAGCCTAACCTTGGCACGAGAAATGCACAGGAAGCAGACAGACATGAGCATCCCGTTAATTGTCACTTGATAGTCGCCAAACTTGATGCCATCCAAGTACTGTACACTCAAACTGTAGGCCGTAATGAGGCAGTTCAGCGCGAGGATCTTGTACATCTGGATGGTGGCCACGAGGGTGCAGCGACCTTGACGAATAATATGTGTGACTAGTAAAACAAATCAGCAAAACATACGACGGCAAAAGGCGACTAAAGATACTCACTCGCTTTGACGTTTGACAACTTAGACGTAAATGGCGCTGCGCAAGACGCATCGCCGAGCTTGATCTTGGGAACGTCATCTTCAGCGTCCATCTCTGCAAGCTTGTCCGTAATGGAGGCCAGGTCGAACTACAAGGTGCGAGTCAGCGTTCGTTACCCAGGCAAAGCTCATAACAACCCGGACCTTCTCCATGGGGTTCTTCTTCCGTGCGTTCTGCATGTCCGCCGCCGCTTTCTTCTGCGCCTCGACCACGTCCGGATACAGGTGTGCAATCACGGGCGGGACCGGCGGCGGCGGCTGGTTGAAGCGCGCCGAGATCTTGAGCTGCTGTTCGTATACCTTCTTCAGACGCTCGTTACGCTGGTGTTCCGCAATCTTCTTCAGATCTTCCTCCGTGCCGTCAAGCAGGGCCACGCCGATGTGAGCCTGCTTGAGCGCGCCGACGTCGTTTGTGCCGTCGCCGGCCATCAGGGTGACGTACCCAAGCGACTTCAACGAGGTGAGGATAAACTCTTTCTGCGTGGGCGAGACGCGCGCATACACCCAAGTGTTTTGCACGAGGTCCTTCCAGGAGGGGTGCGCCTCATACAACTTCATGGCGGCACCGGTGATGCAGATGTCGTACTTGTCGAAGAGCGAGGTGTCGATGGGCTTCGATGGGTCTACATTGATGTTGACAGTATCGTCGACCGAACGCCAGACGAGGTCGTTGCCGCCCTCAGGGACATCAAGAATGAGCGCGTCACGGTCCACGATCTCGACATCCCGAGCGACATGAACAGCTGTGAGCGGGTTGTCGCCGGTAATCATGACACACTATGAAAAAAAACTTCAGCAGTGAGGTCAGAGGTGTAGTAAACCTACTTACCCGGTGCGAGGAGTCGCCGAGCATCTTGAGGGCCTCTACAGCGTCCTCCTTGAGCGGGCAATGGAATACCAGGAAGCCGACGAAATGAAGATTAGATTCGACCTGATCCCTAGGCAGCTTGTTGATCTTGTCCAGAGGCATAGGGTCCATCTCCTTGTATCCGAGTGCCAATACTCGGCTTCCGCGACGAGTGAACCACTTGAACGTGTCGTCGTAACCCTCGGGCACGAACGCAAGCATGCGCCTGATGGTCTCGGGCGCGCCTTTCGTCGCGACCATGCAGCGTCCATTGGGTAAGGTCGAGATCGTGCTCATGCGCTTGAGCGCGGACGAGAACTGGAACCGCCGGCGGACGAGAATGTGGGTGCGGTGAGGCGCGGTCGGGTCGACCGGTGCGACTTGGTCTCCCTTCGACATTGCCCAGTTGAGCGCGTCAAGGGTCGTGCGCTCCATCGGATCGCCAACGATCGTGCCATCATCAAGACGGACAAGAGCGTGTGCAGCCGCAAGAGCAAGAGTGGTCTCGCGGGCTGTGGCCTTGACGTCAACCAACTTTAAGAGATCCGTGTGACTGAAAAGATGTTACTTTAACAATCACGCCAAACATTTAAAAAACGACTCACTCGACGCCCGCGACACCCTCAACAACGAGGTTCTCCGCCGTGATGGTGCCAGTCTTGTCAAAGCAGCACACATCCACCCTACCCGCAGAAGGGATACGGAATGGTTCCGTGCAAAAGATAGCTGTCAAGGAGATCAGTACGAAGATCTCGCACGGTTACATATGGACATACCAAACTTAGACAAGGCGACAAGCGACGCATTCACAGCCAAAGACAACTCCATGGGAAGCTCGGGAGGGACGACGCTCGTGATGATGAGGATACAATCGAGGAGCAGCTTCGACTTCTTCAGGTCGCGCTCGATGCCCTTCACCCACACGTACCAACTGGCCGCAATAGCGAAGATAAGCAGGAACCCGATGAACAGGAAGCTCTCCAGGTTGTTCGCGGACACGCGCTCCGTGGAGAAGATCATTGTGCGGACGAGCTGGCCCTGCGCCGTGCCGAACCCGGTGCGCAGAACGACACCGAGACATCCACCGTCGGGGGTGTCCCCGCCGCCGTTCGTGGCCTGGAGGAGCTTCGTGCCGGAGAACAGGACCGCATTCTTGTGCGCGCCGTCCACGTCGATTGCTTCCTGGGGCTCAAGCAGGGCGATGGACTCCTTCAAGAGCGGGGTGGACTCGCCGGAAAGCATGGCCTCGTTCATGATGCACGTCCCGCGCACGAGGAGGATGTCGGCCGGGACGTTGGTCTCTGTCTGCTGTCGCGCAACGGAGATGATGTCGCCGGGGAGAAGCTCGTCGCTTTGAATCTTGGTCCAGGACTTGTCGCGGCGTACAAAGACGGGGTAAGGCGCGACGGCCATGGTGCGGAATTCGGTGAGCGTGCGAAGACGCTGCCAGACGACAGTGCACTCGAAGACGATGAGCATGAAGAGGGTGAAGAGGGAGTAGTACCAGTACTCGTCCATACACCACAGGGCGACGCAAAAGATCTGGAAGACGAAGAAGGGGGCCGTAGCGTGCTCCGAAAAAAGGGCCGTGAAGGATGGGATGGGGATGTTGTACTCGTTCTTGCCGTAGAGTGAAACCAGGGAGGTCATACCGGCGGTGGTCAACGCAGGAGGTTCGAGGAAGGAGCCCAGGGGGGGATTCGAAGAGCAAGGATAGGGCAGGCGAGAGAATGTCACAGGGGTTGTCGAAGTGACGACATACGTATCTTGCTGGTAGTTGAACGTGTATGTAGCTGTGTTTCCTGGCACCTTCTTCTCGAGAGGGACGATCTCGCCTTCACCTCTATGGGGAGCTGGGATGATTCGTAGGCAGTCTGCATCTTCTAAAGACCGAGCCTGAAATCCAGGGCTGTTATAACTTTGAGACCATAATATATGCACACGACACACCTTTCTAGTCGTGATCCGAGCCTTCGCCCCCGTATTCCAACGCGTGACCAGGAAGCTCAACGCATGCCCAAGACCTAGCGAGACGCATGCGAGGAAGGTCCATTCTTCGCTTTGCAGCCAGTCGTCGTATTTGATGAAGTAGGCGTATGCAAGGACGGGGTATAGGGAAAGGAAGGGGACAGTGTAGAGGTGCGTGTACCATGGAAGACCGATGTGGAGGGACGCGCCCGCTATTTCGGACGAGACGACCTTAACCGAGCTCCTGGGGAGTTACATGAGTCTCCAGAGCCTTGCCTGTCTAAGGCAGCTATACGCACATTTTTGAGACCTCGGGGCCGGTCTTGAGGGGGTGGAGGAAGAGGGAAGCGTAAGCCTGCCGCCAACTGTCCAAGCCACGTCTTGCCATCATGCGCGTCCTGGCGCACGTGACCTGGTCACTGCGGCATGTGGCAGAAGCCCCCGAGGCTTGACTTACAGCCCTGAAACGACCTTCGTTCGAACTAAGTAGACAGCGAGTACTCATACGTTCAAGTCAACGTTCGGTAGCTTCACAGTCAGCCCCCGGACCCTATGTGCGAAGAAGCGAGCTCTGAAGTCGCGTGCGCATGACCTCATTCCAATGGCAGCTTGAAATGTGCTGGATGGTAAATGCAATGTGGTATATACCGGGCCTCCACTGCTAGTCCGAAATCGTAATTACAATTACAAAATGAGCGCAAAGCATCTATAACGGTGAGACGGACTGGAAGTCTCCCGCCGTCCGGGAAAGACGCGGATAATGTGGTCGTACGGTAATGGGGGTCGTGAACGCAGACTGCGATCGGGGACATCTCGAGCTGAGCTCGTAGGCGGAGGCCTGGCGGACCCAGACTTCTCACATAATGAGACAGCAAGAGTTTTGCTACACAAAATATTTAGAGCATCAATTATAAACAGAGTGATGAAGCGCACCTTCTTCGCCGTCTTATAGAACATCTTGCTCTGCGCTGACAGAGCGTTAGACCTGTCCACAAGATCGTTGATCTTCTCGCCTCGCTGGAGGACGGATTCGATAGTCTTGTGCTATACACCCAAATCCACTGGAGTGACTAACGGTCCTTATTGCCCAACGGAGCATGCCACTTACGAGGATGATCTTAGTCTCGTCCAGTTCCTGCTGCACCTTCATGATCGCATCCGCCTGACGAGGATCCTGGTACTTCTGCAAGTAGGTGTTGAGCTCCGGGAAGGATATCGCAGCCGGCGTGTTAAACGTCGATTGGGGGACCTTGGCGATGAAGTCGTCGAGGATCTTGGTCAGAAGCGAGAACGCAGGCCGCACGGGGTATTCTCCATCCGCAATGATGACCGCTGAGAGTGTGGCATTGAGTTCTTCCTTAGCAAGAAGAGGCGAAGAGAGAGAGTACGCACCTGCAAGTTGTTCCGCCCCTCCTCTATTATACACGTGGGCGGTGTGAGAGCCCTCTTGGATGCTCTGGCGTTGACCCTGAGAAGTACGCTCTGCGACAGTGGTAGTAAAGAACTTGAGGAACTCCGTGATAGATCCCCGCTGGTAGAAGGAGAAGCTTGAGAGGTCGGATGCACTGCACAGCACCACGGCTGACTTGTTTGGGGCTGCAAGGACGACGGCGATGGAGAATATCTTCATGGTCTTCTTGTTCTAGGTCGTGAGCGGTGTCGCGAGGTGTCGATAAACGGAGACTAGAGAATCAAGGAGGTGGAGGTAGTGAAGCGCAGGTGTCGGCTGGATGGGCCATGACGAGCGCGCGTGGCATCGTTGCCGCATCTGGAATCGTTCGGCACAGTGACCGCCGACAAACGCCCGAACCCAGTAGTGTTACAAGGGCTATATACACACTCCCTGTCTTCCAGCTCTGGTCTTGATTCCTCTCCCGCTACTACAGCGGTACTCGCAGCATTTTTAACCCTCCCACACGCAAATAACCTATATTCCCCTTCTCTTTCGTCCGTTCCATCCTACGTTGATGCACATGCTCAGGCTCTGGTGAAACACTTACCGAACACTACAAACTTGTGGGGCAAACGCGTTCTCATTCATCAAGGTCTAGAAGAGGTGCGCTCAGATCGAGGATGTGACTCTTTTTTAATTAGGGGTATCTTCGACAAACATCGTATGTAGTCCAATAGATATCCCTATCTAGTGCTGTCTCTCCTGTTTCATGTTGTGCGCCGGATCTCCGCATTGTGACTTATCTGACTGTCCACCGGTGCACTTCCGAGGGCCTCAAGATTACCCTGCCACTCAACTCACCAGTTGAAACATCAGACAAGTTCCCCTGCAGATGGAATTTGAGACACATAACTTATCCGCTACGAGGGACGTATGTCCACCACTGTAACGAACAAGTGCGTGAATCGAGTCTGTCAAGTTGGGATAACATGCTACCTGCTAGAGCGCCGGGGCCCATAGCGGTACTCGGATCGCGCAACGCCGCCTCCTGTGAGCCACTCAGGAGTCGTAGCTCCGTTGAAGACGTTGGCACGACAAAATCTAATTCATCTGGCGAGAATCAATACAGAGCGAGTTTATCAGACGTTTCCATCACGTACAGCGGAGTATTATGACATCGAAAAGATGCTGCGGTTTGTGCGTGGCTAGTTGACATATGGATGAGGGCCTTGTCTCGCCCCGTGCCGAGCGGCCAGGGGTTTGATGCTCGCGCATGCGAGCGAAGGAAGGTCGTAAACTTTGAGAATATAGTTACATGGCTGTGCGCCGTGGATGACTGCCGTGTGCACTACCTGTGTCCGTGAGTTGGTGTGAACACAGCGCAGTCTGGTTTTCACATGAAGAGCAAGGATGTATTTGCCATGGCCAAATAGGGCGGCATGAGTTTGCGGCGCCGACGGTGGATTGATGCATCGTTCTACCAGCTGTGGTATCACAAGATTTGTTAGAGAGTGGTATGGTCGTGGGTGGTGCGAGATGTTGGTACCTCGACGGAGGCATTTCGGACATCTCAGCCAAGATGAATTTAGACTTTAGTATAGCAATTCGGATGGACACGAACGACAGACACTTCGGGGTCAGGATCCCACCCAATGTGCGAAGCTTAGTGTGTGCGCAGCACGGTGTGGAGGGCGAACTGTCGGACAGCTAGCACTAGGAGGGATATGTGAGCGTGTTCTGGCAGTGAGCGAGGCCGAGGTCGGGCAGAGTTTGCAGTGTAAGGGGAGGGGGAGATGGGATCGGGTACGCCAAGAGGGAGAGTGGATGCCGGGCGACGGCCGTGGACTTCGATCTCTATTTACTAAATAGGGAGGACACTGCGGAGGCTTGGCCCGATAGCGTCGCCGCGGTGCCGTCCTCTGCCGGACGTGCCGAGCCAGTGCCACCACATTCCGCGCAGAGAGACGCCCGCGCCCTGCTCCCGCTCGTCTCAGCCTGCGCCAGCGCTCAGCCTCGCCCACCCAACGGCCCAACGCTTGCAGTCGCGCCCCCGCTGCACCTCACCCGCGTCGCGTCGCGGTCATCAGAGCGAGATCGCCAGGATAAAGATGGTCAAGATTTCCGTTGTCCGTTGCCCGGATGGCGGGCTGAGGTGGCGCAGCAGCAGTGCCCGACCCCACGGTACGGACTCAAGACAAGAGCGCGTTGGGAGACCTGCCGCGCCGACTTCTTGACCCGGGCCCATCAATATGCCCTGATCTCAGATGAGCGCGGTGGGCCCCCACACTCGCTACTGCCCAGCCCCCCGTACATAATTCCTATCACACGACCTTCCAGCCCGCCTTCTCTCAATGCCATTGCCCTCCCTCAAATCCCGCCTCGCTCTTCCGCCCTCTAATGCCTCCATCATGTCCTCCGCCAGCTACATCCCCCTCACCCAGATCTCTCCCTCAGAGTATCTCTTGTCCCCCAACGCCCGCCCCCGTGTCTCCTCTCTCCACGCGTATTTCACCCGTAGGCGCGCCGTCATCGCGCTCGTGGCCGCTACCTCACTAGTCACTCTCGTCGTCTTCGCCAAACTCTCCCTCTCGTCCGACGAAGTAGAGCCAATAGAGCTCCCCATCAACTACAACTATCAACCAAACTACATCGCCATCCCTGTCCCAGATGCTCTCCCTCCAGAAGGGCGCCCCAGGCTCCGCCCCGTACGCGATCTCCCCTCCGACTGTCTCGAGCAGTACTTTGTAGACGGCGACCTCTGCCATGACGGGCACGGTCCTCTCCCCATAGACGTCCTATGGACGTGGGTCAACGGCACAGATCCTCTCTTCGCCGACGCGCGCGAGGACGCCGCGCTAGCCTACTCCGACGACGATCCATACAGGCCGAAAAGGACGGACAACCCATCGCGCATGTTTCGGTGAGTCTTCCATCCCCCTTGCGCTTCGTGGCTTCATTTCCGACGCCTTCCCCAAGCGACCACGACGAGCTGAGACACTCCGTCCGCTCTGTCCTCCACAATTTCCGCCCCTACACCAACCACTTCCGCATCATCACCTCCGACCTCGAGTATCCCCAATACACAAACCAGTCCTTCCCCGACCCTGGCCCCGGGCACTGGCGGTTAGGCCTCCAGCCCCAGTGGCTGGAGACTGCCGAGAACGGCACCACCGAATGGAGAGATGGAGACGTCCAGCTTTCCCTCACCCACCACGCCCACTTCTTCGAACCGTACACCCGAGCGATATTCAACAGGTACGTCGCAGCCGCTTCCTGCAGTACGCGGACCGTTCAGTGACGACTGCGACCGACACAGCTACGCCATCGAATCGCAGTTTGGTCACCTGCAGGAACTGTCCGAGTCGTTGTGAGTGACCTGTCCGCTGCCTACCGTGCCGTCTCGGCAGCGCTAACGGTTCTCTCGGCTGCGCAGCATATACTTCGTAAGGGATTGCCTTTCTCAATCCAATGGCCGCCCGTTGATGCCGCTCGTGCGCAGAATGACGACTTCTACATGGTCGCGCCGCTCACGCCGCAGAGCTTCTATACGAACCGTGAGTGCTTCCGGTCGTCTTGTCCCAATGACGTCATACCAACCCACCCGTGCCCCGGACAGAGTACGGCACCGTCCTCCGCATAACGAACGACTTCTCCGTCAGTCCGGACTGGCCCGTCGACGAGGACCGCGGCGAGTGGAAGAGCATGGGAGTGTCGAACTATCTTCTCAGTACGTCGCGCGCGCACTCCACCTCGCCCGCACCGCTTGGCTCTTAACCTCCGCGCCCGTCGGCCAATCTAACCTCTCGGCACACAGGCAAACGCTTCGGCAGGCGACACCGCCCATACGTGCAGCATCAGGCCAAGGCCGTCTCTTACGCGCTCCTGCAGGAGGTCGCGCTCGTATGGAAGGACGCGATCGCCACCTCGGCCAGTCACGCGTTCCGCGAGACCGTCGCCGGCGACGGCGACTTCTACCAGATGTTCGTCTTTGCGCACTTCCTCGTCGAGCGCGCCCGCGAGGCGCTCCTCTGGACGTGGGTCGTCGGCCGCATCGGCGCCCTCGACGACGCCTGGGGCGAGCACGAGGCCACGCGCGCGTGGATCGAGCTCGGCGGTGGCTGGGAGGGCGACGCCGCGCGCGAGATCACAGTCGAGTCCGGCCTCAGGGGCACCCTCAACGCCGACCGGGTGCGGGAGCACCTGCGCGACAGCGGTGTCGATGGGCAGTTCCACACCGAGTACCGCTTCTGTGGGTCGATTAATTTTTCTCTTGGCGTTGGGGACCAGCTGACCGCGGGCGCCGGCACGCAGCGTCCCTGGACGGCTTCGCGTACAACCCCTTCGGGCGGCGGCGAGACGGCGACTGGCCCGGGTTCGAGCCCGAGGACACGACGAGGGGCACGGACGAGGAGGAGGAGGAGAAGGCGGAGGAGCGGCGGGCGCGGATGTGCACCATCAAGCGCGACGAGTGCTTCGGCGTCCGCGGTCCCGACGGCGGCGCGCCGACCGCGAGCCAGGTCTTCAAACACGTCGCGTTCGAGCGCACCGAATGCGGTGACTGCAGTGAGTGCTCCTCCCCACCGCTCGCGGCGCGGCGCCCATGTTCTAACCACGCGCGCCTGCTCGCTAGTCATCACCGCGCTCGTGCGCGCCAGCGGCCCGCTCGGCCTCTCGGCGGTGCTGCCCCACCCAACGCGCCGCACGCCGCACACCGACGAGTCGGCCGACGCGAACGTCGTCCCTCACCTGCCGCTCGTCGACGACTGGCAGAACGGCCGCTTCGCGCTGCGCGACGTGATGCGCTTCGCGCCCGACACCAGCATCCGCGAGTGGTCGATGCGGCTGATGCAGCGCTATCGTTACGTGATCGGTGCGTACGCCCCCCCATCCCCCCTATCCACCGCGCCTCAGCGCAGCCTTGTGCCCCGTCGCTGACTTGGCCTGTTCGTCGTGGCACCAGGCTGGACACCTGCGCAGTTCGAGCGGATGGCGACGATGCCGCAGGTGCGGATGATGCTGTCGGACCTCGACCGCAAGAAGGACCTCGCGCTCCTGTGCATCAACGACGACGTGACGGAGGACCATGCGGAGATTACGAGCTATTTCCGGGGCTGGCAGGAGAAGCGGTGGGGTACGCCCGCGGCATGGGAGGCGGACATCGCGCACCACCACCGTCGACGGGACAGCGAGGACGAGGAGCGGGAGTGGGAGGAAGGATGGGCGAGGTGGGGCGGCGCGTCTGCGGCGCAGGAGGCCGCGGATGTCATCTACGAACCTGATCCGCGCTACTGAGTGGTGAGTCGCGCGAGACATTGGCTTACTTGCTTGCATCGCTATCGCTGCATGTTGTATCTTTATTCTCCGGGTCCGCTCATCCACTGAGCTCGTGCATCACCTCACCATCGGCCCCTTCCTACTACACATCATCTTCTTGCTCCTCTCCCCGACCACTGTCATCCACCCACATTCCCGCGCAACACTCACGCCCGCACGCACACGCATACCTGAAGTAATGACCGTATACCGTAGTCTTATCCGCCGCTATCTACCTGCTGTGATAATTGTATCATGCTTTACCCGGACCCTCCGGAGCCCCGCTCCCGCGTGTCGCTGCTGCCGCCCCCGCCCAGCTATTTTTGCTTGACGTCATGATCGCTACGATCATCTGGGCTGGGCGGCAGTTAGGCTTTCCTCCCCCTGGCCGCTGAGACCGAATCGTCGCAAAGAGGCGTCCGCGCTCGCAGGTCGCACACGACCCGCGCGCCGCGCGGCACCTCGCACGCGCGGGACCGCCGGCCATATGCCACAAACCGCACTTATCGGTACGATCGAAACGCCCGGACCCCGCGGGGCCACAGGCACGCACAGGCACGCCGTTCGGGACCGCGCGCCGTGGCTCCTCCGGCCTGGCGTGGGCTGCATGATCGAGCGCGACCTCGTCCTGCACGTACAGCTCCCGGGCCACTAGTAGTAATACATAATAAGAGCGCACGCCTCACAGCTTCGCCCGACCACTAGACTTCTCCGCAGCGGACGCCCCTCCGCCCGTCGGGAGCCCGGCCACTGGGGAGATGAGGTGAGTCGCTGACACGACCAGGGTGCCGCGCTTCTTGTCGTACACCTGCGAACACGATATTTGGTCACGTGCGATAAGAACATTGAGAACAGCGTACGCACCTCGCAACGCGCGGACGCCGTGCGCCCATGTGCGGTCATGGACGTGCTCACGAACCGAAGCGTCGCTCCCCTGTGGGTTGTGGGTGGGCAGGTCAGCGGGGTACGTGCCTAGACTACTACGCTGCGCGCGAGCACTCACGGGAGCGCAGCAGCATGCCAAATTACGTTCATGGACGTCGAGAATCCGGACGGGTCTGCACCCGTCAGCGCGGAGAGCGCGAAGAGCGAGGAGAACGTCGCGCTGCGGCGGGGCAGGGTCGTGGCGCGGACCCCGAATTAGCGCGAGTTATTCCAAGACTCCGTCGTCAGCACAGCTCGCACCTTCCCAGTCGCGGGACGAGAAACGCCAGTTGGACTTACAAGTCGATCATGAGCGCTGCGCACGGTCCCGAGAACGTGCCGAAGACGTTGAGCATGTCTAGAACCGCCCGCGCGCGTCGGCGGTATGTTTAGAATGTCGGCGCCAGGACGGGAATTAGACACGTCGTGCATCAGGGTCCGTGTCAAAGACGAGCGATGAACGGGAACGGGCTGCGCACCTTTGGTGACTGTCAATTCGCAGACAGTGACGCCTTCTAGGTCAGCGGGCTTTGCGGTCTGGAGCGTCTCCGCTGGTGGGTAGGGCTCTGCTGACCCGCGCCGACGAACGTAGACCTCGGCTAGCTTGAGGTGACCAGACTGGATGTTGCCAAAAACGGTACTGCCTGGGTGGTGGGCGACGTGGAAGGCGAGGATATTCTGGTTGAGAATAACATCGGCTTCGGAAAGATTGCTCTTGACAGAGGTCGGGTCGGCATTCGGCGCGGGCGCGCGGGGTAGGGAGCGGAGCCTGGACAGGCCGTTTCCGGGTGCAGGTATTACCATGATGCTTGTATGAGGTCACTAGGTAGTAGGAACGTAATATTCAGGGAAAACTGTAGACGAACAGGTGTTTCAGTGAGCGTACGTGCGAAGACACGGTAGTCGCGGGGTGTGTCTCTTAGTCTACTCGAATACGAACGTACACAAATCAGGATTGCACACAGGGAGCACCATGAAAGGGCACGAACGAGCGGATCCCGGGATCAATTGCCAAAATCGTAGGGAACGCGTGCGCGTGTCCACTTATGGCACAAAACCAACGATGATGTTGGGTGAGCTCACCTCGACCAGTTCTTTCAGGCTCTCTAGGATGCTTGAGAGTGAGCAGCGGTGGAGACCGAGAAATGTGCTTGCACTGTGTAGGAGGGGTTGAGAACAAGGGCAACTTGAAGGTGCACGTGGAGGTCGAGTGTCGAAGGAAACGTACGACGGGCCGAGACATGTGTGCCGCTTGGCGACAGAGGCCTTGGGCCCGCTGACCCGAGGGTGGCCGGGAAGCTGACAGCGTGGAGGCCGGACAATGGCCGGGAGACGCACTCGCAGCGGGCTTCATCATCAGCCTCCGATCCACTCACCCGCTCAATGCGGTTTGTGCGGCGCTGCCCGAGCGCCCGTCGCCGCCGCCGCACGTGATTGCATTCTAGGCAAACATGGCGAAATTCAAGCAAGACCACCAGCTGGCTGCAGCAGTCAATGGGCAGATCCGCTTCGAGTCCAGTTCTAGGCGTTTCTATACACTAGAGCCACGTTACAAGAGAGTTCTACGTCTGTAGGGCGCGTCGTCCATCTAAAAATGACGTTCATCCCTGCATGTCTCACCGTAGTAGACGTATTGCCGAACAAGTCGTATCGCTACATGTTGTACTCCATGAGATCCAGCGTGGCTACGCATCAGCCGGCACAATGCGAGCGACCGGCGTGCAAGGTCTCAAGGACACCTCGGAGCCACATTCAAGCTGTTTCATACTACGTCAACCGCCATACGCTGAAACACTGAAGAAAAGCCTCACTGTCATAATAGTCCGCGGCGACGAGCCTGTAACCAATCGCATGAGCAGCTCGGTCGGCGGAGGGGTAGACATGGACTACTCACAGCTCCAAGGAGATTTCCGGATAGACCCGTTCCTGAAAGTCAGGGATCTCTTCGGTCTTCTTCGCTCCCTCGTACGTAGATTTGTAAGTCAGATACTCGCTCAGTTTCTCTACAATAATAGCGCTGTCAACGAAGCTCGGATCAGGGACACAACCCCATAGTTGTATGCGAGAGTTGAGGATTACGACACTCACCGCTCGCTCATGGAGCAAGTGTTCGAGATGGCTTCAGAGAAGCTACCTGATTTACGTGTTAGCTGGTGCCTGATATACGGAACACTGGAGGCGATAGAGAACCCACTCTCCGCGCTGAGCATATTTCTGAGAGTACCGCTACACATGGCTGCCTTGCGCTTGACGAGATAGTCATATCCGTCACTGCTGGTGAGACGAACCCACTCGTTCATCTTGTCATCTCCCTTGGCAGTTTGCTCCGTGTCAATTTCCGGATCCCCATGTGTGTCCTAGGAACTCACATACCGGTGTGGTGTCGTCAGGCATGGTGGCGTACAGGGTCCGAGATGTCAGGGCCAGGGGCTGTGAGGGTCTCGGTGCGACTGTATACAGCAGCCTTAGAGTTTTCGACACGCAGGGTGGCTGGGCCGAGGAGCGGAGTGGAGGTGGTCGGGAGCGAAGCCACTCAGGTCGCGCGGCGCGAGTGAAGACGCGTCGGTGGGGGCGCGTGGGGCGCGTGCACGTGAGCGGCTGTGACGGGCCGGTGCAGCAATCAGCGCGAAGTTACCTAATGTGGGCATGGCTAGGACCCCCTGCGGCGCGCCGTCGTCCGCCCGCTCTCTCCCAACGACCACACCCCGACACCCAGCCCAGATGGCCCTTCCCAAGGTACCGCCCCTCCCGCTCTTTGCTCCCGCTATATGAAGCTTACAAACCTCTCGACCTCGTCTTGTATCGTAGCGAATCATCAAGGTGCGTCGCTCTCAGTGCCCACACGACCCGCCCCGACTCACTCGCCACTCGCTCTTTTGCGCCGCCATCCCCGTAGGAGACCGAGCGCCTCGTCGCAGATCCTGCACCAGGAATCAGCGCTGCTCCCCACGATGATAACCTCCGCTACTTTGACGTCACGATCCAGGGCCCGGATGGGAGTCCTTTCCAGAGTGCGTTTGTCTGTGCCGATTCGTCGTCTGCTCCACTCATTACGTCGGTTTGCATTGCCGCTAGATGGGGTCTTCAGGCTGGAGCTCTTCCTACCAGAAGAGTATCCTATGAGCCCACCAAAGGTCCGGTTCCTCACGAAGATCTACCACCCTAACATCGGCGAGTGATATAGTGACCTCTCTCGTCTCGTCTTCTCATTCGACTGCTTTCAGACAAGCTGGGTCGCATCTGTCTGGACATCCTGAAGGGTAAGTTCGCCGTGCTCTTTCTTATACGGGTCTCAGTATTTCCTCGTGTCACGCCCCTGCAACCCCTTCTCGTCTTGCTTCCGTTGCTCATTTATCGCCCCTCTTCGGTGCTGATTCCCGATCTGTAGACAAGTGGTCTCCAGCCCTGCAAATCCGCACCGTCCTCCTGTCCATCCAAGCACTCCTCAGCGCACCCAACCCCGACGACCCGCTCGCGACCGACGTCGCGAAGCACTACAAGGAGAACGAGAAGGACGCACAGCGCGTCAGTCGCGAGTGGACGGAGAAGTACGCCACCGCCTAACACACTCTCCGTTTGTCCTCTTCACCGCCCCGTGCCCGCGCCCACCTCGGCTGCCCCCTCATTCTCGACTCCCTTCACCGTCAATGGACGTCACGACGGAGGAAACGATGGACCCGATCGCCTGTGGGTTGCCACTTGGAGTGCGACGCGGCGCAGGCGTGGGATGGACTGTGGGTACGGGCGGTGCGGCGATGCCTGGATGTGACGATTAGAAGCTTGTCGAAGTACTCGCGCAATGTACGTTTTGTTGGATTCTACCATCTTGTGACTGGGTTGCTCGATACGTCTCGGAGACCCCGCAGTCGAGATGCTGTGTGGCTTGGTCCGACAAGCAGGAGGTTTCCGGTCCCTGTGCATATACAGATACAGGGCTACTAGTACGGCACGATGCGAGACAACTACGCTTTAGTCGATGCGATCCAAGCGTAGGTAGTTCTTGCCGTATTTTGACATCGACGACACCACCCGAGCCACCCGGGTGCAACAGCTTCAGGTTCGAGAGCACCGGATTGCGATAACACAGGGTAATACAACAACATGCTGCCGGGGTATCTTACACACAACGCTGCGCCCCTCTCAGCACGTACACACGGATACAGATACGCCCACACAGCGGCTCCGCCGCCGCCGGCAGCCACTATGGCGCTGTCTCGAACCGCTTCAACGTCGCCGGCCGAACTTGTCCCCCGCGGCTCGTGAGCCTCTCTGCGAGGCGCTCCGCCACGCTCCCTTCGGCTACCCCCTCCTCCTCGAGCAGGCGCTTGATGTGTTCCGCCACCGTGCGCCGATCACTCGCGCCGAGCCCATCGCCAGCGCCGAGCCCGAGCCCGGGGATGCGCATGCTCGGCACGGGGACGACTGGGAGGGCGCTCGGCGCGGTGTAGTCGAACTGCGGCATGCGCTCGTTCGCTATGTCCGACCTACGAGCGTCGCTGAACGACCTGATCATGAGTCGGGCCTGACCGCCGCTCACGCCGAGCACGTCGGGGCCGCCCGGCGCGGCGAACCCGCCTGGCCACGCCTTCGGCGGGCCCTCTCCTGGGTACGCGCCCGGTGCGGGCGCGAGCTCCGTCGCGTTCTCGGCCTCTTCGCTGTGGGGCAAGTTGGTTGAGAACCATGAACGAGGGGCACCGTGGTGGGAAGAGGATTACATACCGCAAAAGCTGGAAGGCTCGCTGCATCTTCCCAACGGCGAGGATCTTGTTCTTGATATCTTGCCGCCTCCTTGCTATGTCACTCTCGGAGGGTTCATCTCCGTCTTCCGCAAGCGCACGGGCGCGTTCCGCATCGTCGTCCTCGGACGAGACCGATCCAAGCTCTTGTTCTGAGCACACGCTCAGGATCGATAGCAACATCTCGGTGATCTTCGAGCCCACGAACGGCAGCGACCATGTGAATGCATCCATGAAATTCGGCAGCCAGTACGGGTGCGAACTCGCATTATACTGTCTGCAAGGAGACGCGGTCAGGTCACAGCTGGAGTGCAACGATTCGCGCACACCTACCTGATCGTGATGTTCTTGTTCTTGTACTTGATCACCGCTCCCCTGTTGTGATACACATCCAAGTAGTTTGGGGCAGAGAATATCGTGATCACCGAAGGGAACTTCTTCTTCAACGTCTTTCGGTGCATAGTATAACCCGCGTCCTGCGCCTCGTGACCGCGGAAGATTCCAAGGAGCTGGTTGCGCTCCAAGAATTTGCAAGCTGCCTCGTATCTGTAGAACGTATCTCAGGAAGGAACACTGAACAATGTAGGATCGTCTTACGTGAAGTAGTAACTGCACCCTCGGGTGTGGTTGTCAACGAAGGGCACGCCTGGAGGTAGCCCTTGAGGGCGTTCATATGTGGGATCTTGCTACCACGAGAAGGTGTAAGCGCATCTATTCCTACAGTGCCCTAGGACACAAACCTCATGCCCGAAGTTGGGGATAGGATCTGCCCACAGCAAGTCGCACAGCAGGCCTTTGGATGCAGGCTCTTCAAAGCGATTAATCTACGGATATGCAAATGGTAAGTCACATTATATGAAAACATAGAACAAAACGAACGCGTTCAAGATCCTGGAGAGTGTCAAGGTCGGGCGATATTCCTCCGTGAACACAGAAGAATTTGCCGTCGACCAGAGCGGTGATGGGAAGTGCATGAAATGAGCGAATGCACGCGTCATAGATCTCCAAGGAATACTTGTGCAAGCCTAGATACCGTGATTAATAAATTGAGATTAGGCAACAGCAGATGGACTCACATTCGCGCTTGAACGTAAAATACTCTGTTAGGTGTCTACACTCGTGGTTACCACGAAGGAGAAAGATGCGGGTGGGGTGGCACAGTTTGAGCGCATAGAGATACAATAAGCACTGTCAGAAGGGATTATGTTAGCAAGCTCGCGTGAGAGTATGGAATCCTGCAAACATGGTAGGGTGCACGATAACAACCAACGGGACACGGATGATCACGCACGGAAGGAACAGAGACAAGGACGGAAAAGTGCGGGTAGATGGAATGATTGGGTACTTACCTCGATGCTGAAACAGCCACGATCGACGTAATCCCCAAGGAACAAGTAGTTATTCTCTTCAAAGGATCCGCCGACTTCAAATATCTTCATGAGATCATACTGCGCGATGTCACGAGACATATAAAGGAAGAGGCGAGATGAGCACGCACGTATTGACCATGAATGTCTCCGCATACTGGTTGTGTTTTAGGACGAGGGACGAGGGACTAGGATGAGAGAGGAAGTGGCAGAGAGTGGGGAGACGGACCTGTGACAGGACTCGGAACATTGATGAGATTAGCCTCGCGGCTCATCAAGTCCGTGGCCTGTTCGAGAATGAACATGGCATGGGGATGAGAAATGCGGCCTTCGTGGAAGAAATGTTGTTTCAAGAACTCGACGTTGGGACGTTCGCGACCAGTGTGGGGATCGAGCACGAAGAATTCATTATCGACGGGTATGTGAGTTGCGGGAGGGGTTATCTATGTTGTAGAACAGCCATTAAGCTATAGACATGGGATTGGGAAGAGAGAGGGCGTACTTGAGGGGCCTGGCGTTCCTGTAAGTTCACGGGTGGAGCGGCGCGAGGGCGAGGGACGACTGACGGTGTGCTGCGAGTGGGGTCGAATGCATTGGAGTAGTACCTGGTGTCTGGTGGCGCGTATGCCATGACGCGGCGCGCGGGGCAGCCGAGACTGGGCAGCGAAGAATGGAGAGAGGAGGGCTGAGGGCGGAAGAGACGACGGCCAAGCTGAGCCCCGCATCCCCCGCCAGGGCGCTCGGGTCCGGTCTCCGCTCCCACGCGCGTCCAACACAGTCACGGTTGTCCAGCGACTCCAGCTCGCGCTTGCTCTCTTCCTAGTACATAGCCTCCTGGCCATCCCCCTGTGCCACCTACACCTCGTGGCCATCCGCCGGCGGTGTGTCCAACTCTCTAGAACTAGAACTAAAACTTCCACCAGCCATCCAGATATCTTCTTTGCTCTAAACTCGCTTCCAATGCCGTCCTTGCTCCGATCGCGCCGTCCAGCGGGCTATCCCAAGATCCATTCCGTCTCGAGAATTAACTCATAACGAGGAGCCCGACGAGTTACGCCACCGGATCCCTGTCGCACACGTCCGGCCACCTCGTTGCAAACGGCCCCGTCCCAGTACGGCCTGCCAGCGATTGTGTCATATCATTCTCGTTCCCGGTCCTTTTGTCGAATATCCCTGGGCTATTTCGTATGTGCTGCGTTTTCGACTGAGTGTGAGCTGCATCAGGCGGAGGTAGGGCGTTGCGCCAGCGGTATACGTATGGTAGTCTACTATAAATCTATCCTTTGCCGGCCCTAGCGCTCTTGTACTTAGTAACCGGCTTCTGCGTCCTCGGGTATCTACTATCCACTGCATGCCT
This sequence comes from Porogramme epimiltina, assembly GCA_900155495.1. Classification (NCBI taxonomy): domain Eukaryota; kingdom Fungi; phylum Basidiomycota; class Agaricomycetes; order Polyporales; family Polyporaceae; genus Porogramme; species Porogramme epimiltina. The sequence continues at coordinate 55,781 of FTLJ01000658.1, forward strand.
ACCTTCTATATGAGGTGTGTCTACGCTTCCTAGGCTCGTCACTAGTTCTGACTCCTACACCCACGCCAGTGCACATGGATCATTGTTCTCATGTTAGGCTTTTCCAATGTGTTCCTTGGACACGGTGGGAATGTCTGTATGGCACCCCCCCCCCACGTTGAGCGTCCTCGGAGAATGTGCGTATATAAGAGCAGTCTACGGCTTTAGCAGCCACCACCTAGCACACCTCATTCCTAGACATGAACACACGCTCCGCGCACAGCATCGTTTTCAGTGTCGTCCTAATGGCACCTCTCATTGCTCATACTATGCCCTTGCCTATGCGGCCAATTCCCGAACCTTTGCCTTCTGCGCATCGAGAAGAGTTGTATCTCTTTTCGGTACTTCAACCTAGGGAAAATCTCGTGGACGTCGATAGGTTCGCTGTTCACAACGTTCTCATAGCGGCTCCTCTGACAAGTTTGTAGTGGAGGGGGCATTACTGGTGTCGAGGCGCCGAGCCCTAGCAAAAATGATTCTACATCTACCTCAACCCCTTCACGGCACGAGCCGACCCCTCGACAAATTTCAGTCTCGGCTGCGATACACGATTGTAAGCGTCACCCTTTACGGTCGTATGTTGTCCCTATTGAGAGTCTATTCCTCTAGCTCAAGTGACCACACCAAGCCTCGATTCTTTGCCCACTGAGCCTTGCGACCCTACCGGTCACATGTTGTCAGCCCGGCTACCTGGATACATCTTCCCTGTAGCCGGCCTTACACTTCTGTCCTGCATATTCGTCATGCTCTTGGGATTCCTTGTGTACCTTATGTACCGCTGTCGGTGCCCCAGGGACCTCTCAACGTTCGTGTACAAACCGAATTACACTAGCAAGCCGCCGTCTATTAGGGTTAGTCTCCTTACTAGCATGATGTCGATCGACACTAATGGAATCTAATCCGAACGTATCAGAAAACCCTTTCCATTTCCGTCCCTGAGAGACACACCTTGAAGTCCATGTCGTCAACCCAAACACTCAAACCTATCCCGGAGCTATCAGATCCCTTCCCGTCAACACCCACACAGAGCATGCTTTCCTACCAACGACCTCTATCCCCCAGTGTCCCGAATTCCCATTCGCTACTCGTACCCGCACGCTACGGCTTCCCCGAAAGCCCCTCACGCTCTACGTTTACTATCAGCAGTACTGCGGGTCACCCTCTGTCTGAGAAGCCTAGCTTTCTTTCACTGAAGGGTTGAGATTGCACTCTTTGAAAATTTCCTATGGATTCCCGGACCGTCGAGAGGTTATTAGACGTTTGAACGAGCAGCACACTAGATGTACCTGTCCACATACTCACTGCGGCATCCTCCTCTCTCACATGCTCCCTCGCAGCTTTCATATTCTACTATACGTATCTCATAATGGTTGTCTACACTCTCTTTTGAATAGCCAAGTTCTTCGCTCACCAAACCGTTCTTCGTTATGTTGTGCAGGTCAGAGTTGAAAGTGCATATTCATATCCCGCGCCTACATACAGTACCATATGAACTCTCCGTGCGTGGTCTTCCTACTGCTCTCAATCGGGATGACAAGATTCTACGTACATCTCACAGAACCCGGCTCGTCTCAATGGCAAAGATTACTAGGATGAGCTGGACGAGCGATGAGACTTGAGGCGTCCATCTCTCCTCCATCTAGAGTTTCATGAAGCTCTTCCTGAGTGGCATCGAGTTTAGCTTCGCTGCACGTAACTTGGCGGACGTGGCCGGTCTCTTGCGAACCGGGGTTTTGGGGTTTTTGGCGGGCCTGCGTACCGGAGATGAAAGCGTACTGGTTGCCCGCGCATTACCCGTCTCCGAAGACGCACTACTAGCACTCCCTGACTCCGGTGTTGACGGGATACTACACACAGACCAGGGGTCAAGGTCGGTCGAATCCGATGGGGGAGAAGTGAAAGGAGAATATGTGAGGGACGGTGTCCCGTCAGCGCTTGACCAACACTCATGGCAGTCATCCTAAACCACCCACCTTCCGCTTGCCTCAGAGAGAGCTGGTTCTGGGGCTACATCCTGGTGCCAGCGGGCATTTCGTCGGGTCTTTCGGTAGAACTGATGACAAGAGACAAGATATTCTCCCGGGGCGACGGTCTCGGGCGGGACTTCAAACCGTTGTAAAGTGTAGCTGTAGAATGTCATCTTCGGTCTGGTCCTTGACGGGGGGGGGGGCGAGGAGGAAAGGAAGATGAGTATGCACAATCATCGGCCACAAGTGTAGGTATATATATACTCTATAGCACCACACGCTTTGCTGCATGACCACCACATTCAAGTCACACAGGGGCTAAAGCTCATTGGCATAGGCGCTTTTGACATAGCCGGTGGTATCCGCGGCAAACTGCGCTTGCTTTGAGGGACAATGGACCACACGCCCCTACCTACCGGAGCTCCTCCCGCGAGTCTCGACTACACCGTTGCGCTCCTTTCCGAGCTCCCGCCAACTCCGCGAAGTGTGCCATCGCCGCGACGGACATGAATTATTGTACATACAGCATGGTACATAAGCACATACAAGCATAAACATCCGAAATCATACAACTCTGCTAAATACTCCACACCCAGAAAATCACCATTGCGTTCGGGTTGCCCTGCACCTTTTGAGAAGGCGCGAAGGTTCTGTTACCCTGAAAATGGTGTCACATGCAGGAACGGATGCTACAGATCGGTCGACGTACCACTGCAGACGGACGGCCTAGCCTGGTGGAGCCGCAATTGTAACGTCCTGTGCGTTTCGCTGGGAACGGCACTTCTTTTGATGACGGCCGCGAGCGTCTGAGCGGGAATACGTACGTCCGCAGCGGGGACAAACGCGCCCCGGTCCGGCTTGCTCGAAGTGCAAGCCGCAAACGTGCCGCTTAAGAGCGCCCCGTTCTGAGAAACGATATCCGTTCTCAGAGCATCCGGTCTTATAGCAAGCGTATGGCGCGCCATTCCACCCCGAGTGAGCGGTGTTCATGTGTACCTCCCAGTGGTTCGGGTTCACGCCCTGAGCGCAGCCGTTCCAATTGCACCGGATAGTCCCCGCAGGGAGCGGATGGGCGTCGGCGGCGGCGGCGGCGGCGGCGGCGGCGGCGGCGGCGGCGGCG